>PVJI01004978.1:0-73553 GCA_004026765.1 Micronycteris hirsuta
GTCTGTGGAATGGGAATTCTCTAATAGGAATTTGGCAAAGATGTATCTTAAAAAGTTCTGGCTTGCTGACCCCTGCATATTACTTTAACCTGGTCCTGCCTGCCACCGGACCTGAATTTACATCCTAATGCCCTGCTAATGAGTAATCTTACCCCTGTTCTGCTTAATCCCATGAATAATCAATCCAATGTAAATGTGTCTTAATGCCTCTAATAAAAGCCCTGGCTAAGCAACCCACGAGGTCTTTTTCCCGAAATGGACATGGAGGAAGAGAACCGTGGCTGCCGGATTCTCATCTCCAAGCATGTCTCTGGGTAAGATTGATTCACTTAATCGGGGCGGTCCCCCCACGGATTTTGCGGGTCAAAATCCGTGACAGAATGTACGAAAATGACTTCAATTCCTGAATATTGACTTTGAATCCTGATATTTTGCCAAATTCACTTATTAGGTTGAGTAGTTTTTGGTGGAGTCTATAGGTTTTTTATGTATACTATTGTGTCATCTGCAACAGTGACAGTTTTATTTCTTCCTTCCCAATTTAAATGCTTTTTATTTATTTTTCTTGTGTGATCACTGTGGCTACGACTTTTCAATACCGTGTTGAAAAGGAGTTGTGAATGTGAACATTCTTGTCTTGTTCCTGATTTTGATGGGAAAATTTTTAGTTTTTGCCCATTGAGTATGATGTTGGCTGTAGATTTTTCATATATGGCCTTTTTTTGTTGAGGTATGCTCCCTCTACTCCCACTTTGCTAAGCATTTTTATTATAAAGGGGTGCTGTACCTTTTCAAATGTTTTTTCTGCATCTATTAATATGATCATGCTATTTTTGTCTTTCCTATGTTTATGTGATGTATTATGTTGGGAGATATGTCTTGGAGGTTTTAACTTTTTCTTTTCATCTAAAATTTTAACTTTTCTCCATCTTAGCCTGGTTTTCATTCATCACTCTTAGTATTCCCTCTCCCTCTATCAATTAAAACTCATTTCCCATTTCTCTAAACATCTCTTAGACTTTTCTTTGTTTCTTTTTTCCTTCTTATTCCCATACCACCAATATTAATTTCAGCTCATTTGTTGTTGATAGTACTGTGGTGGATCTTTCTCTCCAATTTGACTCCTATATTTTTATTATTTATTTACTTTTTTCCCATCTTTTTTCTTTCTCTCTCTCATTGTATTTTATTTTACTTTAATTTCTGTTTAAACCTAATATTATATGCTTCCCTTCTCTTATTTCATTAAACTGTCTTCATTCCCTTTCTTATTCGTGATGTAAATTTTACTTTCTCTCTTCTCATGGCTCTGACTCCCAACTCTTATTAGTGCTCCTCCCTCTACCCTCTCAAAATCATCTTTCTTTTAAGAGGTCATCTCATATTTACTCTCCTTTATTTTAACAATCATAATCTCTTTATACCCTTGTTAATACTAGTTCTTTTGCTTTTGATAATGGTAATGTGGAAGGAGTTATTTTTGAAGGTGTGGGTTTATTTCCAGGGCTTTTTAGTTTTTCTCTGGTAGCACCTGCACAACAGCACACAAGATGTGGTGGGTGAAGTAACCCTCAGTCTACCAGCTGGAGGAAAAGACCCACCAAATAATGACCCAACAACAATCAAAACCCAATTATATCCAGAGAACCAACATATACAGCATAAAGGGCATCCCAAGAGCATCAAGTTCAGGAGATCAAGGAGACTACAGCACTGAATCTGACAGGTCTTCTGCCATAGAAGTTCACACCACAAAATCAGGGAGTTAAAACAGATCAATTTAAGATGCAGAAGCAAACAAGAACTGTCTCACAAATAATGGGAAGACAAAGGAACAACCTCCAATTGAAAGGAAAGGAGGAATCCTCAAAAAAAGTGATGAATGAAATAGAGGTAAGTGAACTATCAGATATTGAATTAAAAACAATGGTTATAAGGAAGCTTAATGGGCTCAGTGAGAATTACCTAAAACTACAGGGAAGCTGTAAGAAACTTACTGTTAACTACATCAGCATGAAAAAGGACATAAAAATTATCAACAAGATCCAAGAGGAAATGAATAATACAATTTCTGAACTGAAGAACACAGCAGAAGTAATCAAAAGCAGGCTAGATGAAACAGAGGATTAGGTCAGTGAGCTGGAGGACAAGGTAGAAAAAAATTCCCCAAAAGAGCAAGAAAAGGAAAAGAGACTCAGAAAGAACAAAGAGGTGTTAAAGAAGCTGTAGGACATCATGAAACATTATAATATCTGTATAATAAGGATACCAGAAGGAGAAGAATAGGATCAAGGAATAGAAAACCCATTTGAAAAAGTAATGATGGGAAACTTCTCTAATTCAATGAGAGAAAAAGTCACACAGTTCAAGAGGCACAGAGGGTCCCAATCAAGAGGAACCCAAAGAGACCAACTCCAAGACATGTCATAATTAAAATAGTTTCCTAATTATTAAAAGTCCACTTTAAATTTACTTGATATTCATAGCATCCCAACTAAGTAGGAAAGAATAGTCAATGTATGCTTTGAAGAGAAGTAAGGTGATTATTCCTGCCATAAAACCCTGTCTTAAATCCCAGCAAAGGATCAGTTTTCTTACTATCAGAAATTGTACCAATTAAAAAAAAAAGTTCTTCATAATGAATTTTTTAACCAAAATGACAGCTTTATACACATAAGTGATTTAGAATTGAACAGCTATTCAGACTTGCCTTTTCACAGAACTAAAGATTATTTAAGAAAAAAAGAATAGAGTTGTACAATATCCCTGAAATAAAGTGTTCTAACTTTTATCAAATGGTGTTGAATTTCTATATACATTGATACAACATTGACATATGGTCCATAGGTCCCAAGTACCATTAGTCTTATCCTTTTTGCCTCTGACAATATGAAGTTTTGGGTCTTCATGAACAAAGATGTCAAACATCAACCACAAATACTGTCATAAAGAAAACCAGTAAATGATTTTTAAATGAATAAAACACATGAAGCAGTGATAGTTAAAAAATAAACTTCATGTTTAAGTTTTACATATGTTATTTTTGTTATAAATGTCATTATTTCATGAATCTTGTAAAGTTTGCATTATAATATAAAATTACACTAAAGAACTGAATAAGAAAAAGCATGTGAAAAATGTTTTCAGTGAAAAAATTGAAAGTATTTCTAAAAATACTTTGAAACAAATATATTGGTTAAAATATACTGTACTTATTCATTTATTAAACTTTGAGAGTGGATAATTTATTTCATAGTTTGAAATCTGGGTGTAATGCACGCTTATAATTTTACTGCACTATATTTCCCACCATTTAGTATTAACTATAAGCAACTACTTTTGTGTCGGTATATATGTTTGCATATGTGTGTCTATATATGTGTATACATCCAGTATTTTCAGGAAATAATGAAAGCAGGCATTTGTTAAAAATTTTATCTGAATTGATTTAAATTCAAAACATGTTGGGGAATTTGGGTGTATTGCCTTAGCTTTTGGTTATAGATTTTACTTATGACAGTGTTTCCATTTTATATAAACAAATTAAAAAATATCACTTTGAAAAGGTTATTACCTCAACCAAATGTATCAGGTAATACACAGTGTCTGCACCCGCAATGTTGAATCCTTTAAAATCACCTTTACTTATTCAACTGTAATATTTTCTGAATGATTCCATTTCCTCTGATATTTACCCATGTCACCTATGCCTTGGTTATGTTCATTTTCCGGGAAAAGCAATATGTATTTTGAGAGATGGTAAATGTCAGGAAAATAACAAAGAATCACAAGAAGTCATTTCAGTCTTTTATTAAGACACTTTTCTCATAGATTTTCACCAATCTTGATTTAGAGGATGGATTTTGGAAGTGAATGTTTCCCTGAAATACAGCTTAAATCTACATGATACTGCCAGGATTGTTCTCATATTTCATAAGTGAAGGTAAGGCAATATAAAGCATATGGTTTTATTGTATTTAGAGATGATGTTATCATATTAAAGGCTTCTCCGTGAATATTAGTTAATTAAAATGATACTTAATGTGGGAGATTTTATTTGAAAAATGAAATATTTATGAGGTTCATATCATATGTATGTTTATTTTTGCTGCAGTTTTTGTTGTTTGTTTTAAAAGACTCAGATTTCCCATTAATGATGTTTCCATTTCTGGAATATATTCAGGAATTAATATCTTATGTACTGCATGTAGTATTAAATTAAAAAAAAAAAGAAAATTGTCCTGGTATTTTTTTTCTGAATGCACATATTTTAGCCACAAACAATATGAAATGAAGCACTTCGAAATCAACCCTATGTTGGAAACAGTTCCCAGTGAAACTGGCTACAGAAAACTGAGCTGTCAGATTTGTTTTCCCTTCATTCTTCTTCTTTCCCAGTACATTCCCATGTAAAAGTTGGTAAGGGTACAAGACTTATTCATTCAGTATGAATATGTTTATACTTTAGCTAACAATTAACTTAAAGCATATCTGTTACAGAGTAAGCATATCAAAGAGTAGCATCACTAATATTTTGGAAAACAATCAAATTCCTAAATTTTTTTATACATTGAAATCTTTTTTATTCAGAGTTAAAGTATCTACTGTCCCAAATATATAAGGACAATCTTTGAGGACTTCAAGAAAGATATAGACAGTAACAGACTTATACTAGGGGATTTTAACACCCTACTGTCAACAATGGACAGATCTTCCAAACGAAGAATCAATAAGGATATTGTGGAACTAAATTATGCTCTAGATCAAATGGAATTAACTGATACATATAGATCCTTTCACTCTGAAGAAGCAAAATGTACATTCTTTTCAGATACATATGGAATCTTTTCAAAGATAGACCACATGATAGGATACACAACAAACCTCAAAAAATTCAAGAAAATTGAAATCATTTCAAGCATTTTCTCCAATCACAATGCCTTGAAACTAGACACCAATCACAAGGGAAAAACTAAAAAATACAATCAAATCAATGGAGACTGAATAACATGTTATTAAACAATGAGTGGTTAACAATGAGATCAAGGAAGAAATCAAAATGTTTCTGGAAACAAAGGTAAATGAACACACAACAGCCCCAAATCTATAGGACAAAGCAAAGGCATTCCTGAGGGGGAAGTTCGTAGAAATACAGGCATACCTAAAAACGATAGAAACATTTCAAATAAAAAATCTAACTCTACATCTATAAGAACAAGAGGAACAGCAACAAACAAAGCCTAGAGCAAGTGGAAGGAAGAAAATAATCAAGATCAGAGCAGAAATAAATGACCTAGACACTAAAAGAATACAAAGGATTAATAAATCCAGAAGCTGGTTCTGTGAAAAGATAAATAAAATTGATAAGCCTTTAACCAGGCTCATCAAGAAAAAAGGATAGAGGACCCCCAAAAATAAAATCAGAAACAACAGAGGAGAAATTACAACTGATACCAAAGAAATACGAAGGATCATAAGAAGCTTCTATGAATAATTCTGTGCCAAGAAATTTGAAAACCTGGGTGATACAGACAAATTTCTAGAAACATATAATCCTCCAAACTGAGTCAGGAAGAATCAGAAAGCCAGAATAGACCAATAACAGCTTGTGAAATTGAAGCCACAATCAAAAAACTCCCAGCACACAAAAGCTTTGGATGGGATGGCTTCACTGATGAACTTTTCCCAAACATTTAGGGAGGAGTGAACAGTATGGAATTTTCTCAAAAAGCTAAAAATGGAACTGCCTTTGATCCAGTGATTCCACTGCTGGGACTGTACCCCAAGAATCCTGAAACACAAATTCAAAGAACTTATGCATCCCCATGTTCATAGCAGCATTATTTACAATATCCAAGCACTAGAAACAGCCTAAGTGCTCACTAGAAAATGAGTGGATCAAAAAAACTGTGGTACATTTACACAGTGGAATACTATGCAGCACAAAAAAAGAACTTCTACTCTTCAGGACAGCATGGACAGAACTGGAGAGTATTATGCTAAGTGAAATATGCCAGGCAGTGAGGGACAACTATCATATGATCTCATCTTTAAGTGGAACCTAATCAATAAAACAAACAAGCAAAATAGAACCAGAGACATTAAAATAAAGAACAAACTGGCAGTGACCAGAGGAGAGGGAAGAGGGGATTAATGGGGGAAATAAGGGGAAGGGTCGCAAAGGAACGAGTATAAAGGACCCAAGGGCATGGCCAACAGGGTAGGAATTGACTGTGAGGGGTGAGGGGCAGGGAAGAGCAACAGGGAGAAAGTTGGCAACTGTAATTGAACAACTTTAAAAAAAGATGTTGTAGGGCAGGTCATGTTTTATTACCCATAGTCATTGTCATGGTACTTGTCTCACGGTAGGTATTTATAAATATCGATTTTATTAAGAAGTAATATAAGGACTGTTTCAGAATTAAATTGACATAGTAACGTGAATTTCTGATTACTTCTTAATTTTTGGTAAGTTTCTTCAATATTCTAAAGCTAAAGAGAATAGTCAACTTGATCAACCCTCAAGTAGTTGCAAATAAATATATGAGAAGCAATACAATACAAAAGGTAAGGCAAAGGATAGCATTATATGAAGAAAAATATTAAACTAACATTTAACTTGGGATATCAATACTTATATCAATAGGTTAAGGTTAAGCTGTTTGTGGGTCTGAGTCAGATTAATAAAGGAATAAACTGGTGCCAGTGTCCAAGTTAGTCTTAACAAGGCCAGTTTCTTGACCAGGTAGTTCTTGTTTCATGGTCAACTAGGTTACCTCGTTTAACTATACCTATATTGAGAATTATAAAATTAGGTACTTCTGACAGAACTCTTTCAACATAGATATAGCTCGACTTGCGTACATTTCTTTGCAGATTTTTCCATGAACACTTATTTTAAATTTAGCAGTGTGTGACACAACTATTTTACCTGTTTGCTTTAGTTTTGAATATACCACAAAGTTATATAAATTAAATTATACAGTATTTTCACTTTTAGTCTAGCTTCTTTCACTTATCATAACACTATTGTTTTAATTGCATTGATTTGTTTGCTTGCTATTTTTCTGATTTGTTTTCTTTAGGTTCCTTGGATACTTGAACTTGTGTTTTGATGTCTTTACTTATTTTTGAAAAATACTCTGTTGTGATTGATTTAGATGTTTCTTTTTAACCTTTATCTTCCTCTATGAATTCTGGAAATTCAATCACACATGTGTTACAGTTTGATAGTGTATTGCAGCTCTTGGAAATGATTATTTTTCCTTACTCCATTTCTTTTGTTTCAGTTTAGACCATCACTACCAGTCTACCTTTAACTTCTTCGATTTTTCCTCTGTTATGTTTAGTTCACTGACGAGCACTCCAAAGTGTATTTTTAATGTTTTACCCTATTTTAAATTTCTTACTTCTGTTTAATTCTTACAATTTGTATGTCTCTATTAAAATCCCCCATTTTTCCATGAATATCATCTATCTTTTCCATGTGATGTCTAACAAATCACTTAAAGGTAACTAATTTCTTTCTCTGATAGCTCCATCAGAGATGTCTATGTGAATCCTGTTGTGTTAAATGATTTGTCTATTGGTATTTTTTCTGTCTTAAACTTTTATATATCTCATAAATCTTGAATTAAAACCAACATTGTATGTAGGATAATAGACTGAGGTAAATAATACTAAATGCCTCACGTGGTGGGACTCTGGTAAGCCAGTGTTTGCATGCCATCTCCTCTTGGTTTTGTTGTTGTTTTGTTTGTTACTCATATTTAATCATAGTTCATTGTCTTGCAACTTCAGCTTCTGGATTGGTTCACAAATGCAATTGTCTTTTATTCAATACATTACTTAAGTTTGCTCATTGTTAGTGCAGGAATATGTATATTTATATCCTATATCTCTATATTTATCTATCTCCTATCTATCTATCTATCTATCTACCTATCTATCTATCTATCTATCTATCATCTATCTATCATCTACCTACCTACCTACCTAATCATTTTTATCTTTACCCATATCTCTTTAATTTAAGTGAATATGTTACTAATCTAATTTTTCGTATTGTTTCTGTCAGAATGTATTAGATGTACAATGTATCACTCTGTATCAGAGTGCTTGATGCAGTTTAATTATCATTACTAGAGAGAAAACATTTGTCGATGTATATAATACTTTAGCATTTATTCTGCCTCCACAGTTCCATTGCAGTCATTTCTATTCTAATAACTGTATTGAGATAAAGTAGTAATAGGAGCAAAACTGAATAAAACAGACATTCAGGGAGATTATCTAGAAGGTCTCTTTATACTAGCATAGTATAAGAATGATGATTTCCTTTGCCTTTTTATATTTAATAACAAGGCTCCTGAATGACAGAAACTTAGATATTTACAAAGGATGAAAACTTTTTAAACTAACCAGAGTTGTCTTTTCCTTGCTCATTTAAAAGGAAAAAATCCATACAAGTTTATATTTTGATAATATTGTTTATACTATTTATTAGTTGTCATGGTTCTTATAAAATATATTTTAAACAAAAAATGATAGCACTAAGTCCATCAACTCAGTTATATTTAGTGTAAAATACTGGTATTTAGTATAAAATATTGCTCAGTGTAAAACACTCTAGTGTGAAACTGTTTATATTTCAAAACCTTTAAAGTTTTATTTTATTCAATTTCCCTGTTTGGCCATGAACTTGCCTATATTCATTGTTTAATACAGTTTACAGATGCAACAAAACAAAAAACCACATGGACTTAATTAGTGTTCTCAGTGTAATAAAAGTAAACACTCCATTCAATACTTAAAAATGGTGAGTCTATTACAATATATACCCTAGATTCTACAACATTATGAGCCATTTTTCCTGATAAAATAAGAAAATTTGCTATTAATATAAATTTATGCTGATTTTTATAAATGCCTATTAGAAGACTTCCCTTAAGAATTTGGAAGATGTCTCTTGAAAATGTGGTACCTGACACAAATTATGAGTTCATATTAATATAATATTGTGAAATTAAAAAATTGTTAATCACTGAATGTTAGCAAAACCTTTTCAATCTTATTAAAGACATTTGTTTGCACATGCTTTTTCTCTGTATTCTTTAATTAATATCTATGGCTCCTAGAGAAAGTATCAATTAGCCCTCCATAATTTTGTGGTGATGATTTAGGTTAATTACCATTAAACATATTCCAGTAGTCTTTTCAGATTTAATTAGAAAATGGCATCCACTCAAGCATTTAGTTTCAATCGAAGTAATTTTTTATAGTATTAAGTCATTACTACATTGATTTCTCAGAAACATTTTCTTACATGAGACAAAAGCAAAAGCAAGAAGGTAATACACTTTAAGACTTCAACTTTTTGAGAAAATGTTGATGTATTCCAAAATTTTCTTCTATTGTGAGTCAATAGCACATTTTTGTTAACATTTTTAGCTCAGAGAAATTGTATTAGTCCTCTTGAATTATCAAATAAACTTTGCTACATCATTAAGTATCTAGAAATTATCCAGAAAAAATGTTATTAAAATTTTTTTCTCTCAAATCTCTAAGAGAATTTCACAGCTGTGTGTAGACTTAAATAACACAAAAACAGGTATAATCATTTTATTCTGTTAGCATAAAATCTAAGTAATGGCAAAATAAAAACAAAAGCCACAAAGAAATAAAACTGTAGCCAAGTACCTAAGGCTACATCAGCAATGTCTTTTTTTTCTGGAAATTTCACATAAAAATTCTACAGGAATGATAGGCTAAATTGAGATGACATCAAAGTTAGGTAAGAATTGAATCGTTTAAACTTTGTATGCGCTGCTAATGTAATTAGGTTTTCCTCTAAGTACAATCTGGGTTTTTTAAAGAATTTTAAAGAATTATTTTTACCTAATTCATACTTGCAGAATATGACTCTAGATGCATAATGATTATGGAATATGGAGGAGGGGATCCCCCAAATACAGATAAATATTAGGGAAGGTTTGACATATTACAGTGATTGCTGATGGTGTTTATACTCAGGTTTGTATCAGTGGAGCTAGACATGTGGACACATTTGGGTATGTTTTAGAATTATAGCCAATCAGACAAAAAAATTTTGTTGAGATGTTAGAAAATTATGAGTCTAGTATGATGTCACATTTCTGTTTTTTTCTAAGTACCATAACCAGGGAAATTATGACATTATATGTTTAAATACAAAAATCTTAAGGAAAAGTTAAATTGGTGGTGGAGGTTTTGGTAGGAAAATACTAATAATTTAGTTTTGTACACAAAAGAGTTTTAATACTTTTAAATGTCCAAATGGAAGTGTTCAGTAGGCATTTGGATATATCAGGTTTATAGTCAATAAAAAATTATAGGAGGAAGATAAAATGAGCATACAAACAAAACTTCAAGATATGGAATATGACAAGAGATGACTTAGGGAGGTGGTATGATGCGGAAGATATCTAAGGTACTCTAAAATTACAGGTCTTATTGAAGGATCACCCAAATAACACTGGTAAATGGTAACCAGTATGCTACCAGGATGGGAATAATAACTTATGATAATAAAGTATTTTATGAGAAAATAGTGTTGTGATGAAATTAAAATCAGTGGAGGCAGTGAGATTCAAACGAGCCTTTAGTGTGGAATCTGCCTTTACAGTTCTAGCCTCTGTATGGATTAACACCATTTATCATTTGAAAGGCACGTTATTACAAAGTAGTTTACAATGTCATTAAGTTATATGTGATTAAGAATAATTTACTTTTAGTTTTGCTATTTCTTATAAATTGAAAATGATTGTATTGTTGTAATTTAATACTGTTATGAAAAAGGACCTTAATGTATATTTCACAATTAATAAATGATTTCTTATAATTTGATCAATGCGAGAGGAACAAGTGCTTCTCCCAGTATCTCCTTTATAAGAAGCTATTAAAAAAGAGAGAGGGAAGAGAGGGGAAAGAGAGAATGAGAGAGGGAGGAAGGAAGGAAGGGAGGAAGGGAGGGAGGAAGAGAAGGAGGGAGAGGCAAGGGTAGAGGCAGGAGAAGGGAAAGGAAGGGGAAGGGAAAAGGAAGGGGAAGGGGAAAGGAAGGGGAAGAAGAGAGAAAGGAAGGGAAAGGAACGAAAGAGTGAAAGGGCCCTGATTGGTGTGGCTCAGTTGGTTGCAAGCCACTCCACAAAGAGAAAGTCACTGGTTTGATTCCTGGTCAGGGCACATGTCTGGGTTGTAGGTTCTGTCCCCAGATCTTGGTGCCTGCAAGTGGCATCTGGCAAATATTTCTCTCTCGCATTGATTCTTCCCTCCCTCTCTCTCTCCCCTTCTGATCTCATTAAAAATAAATAAATAAAATCTTTTAAAAAGGAGAAAGACAAGAAGGAAAAAGGGGGAGGAGTGGTGGAGGGAGAGAAGTAGTGATAGAGGTAGAAAAAATGACAGAGAAAAAGAAAAAAGAAAGGGGAAAAAAAAAAAAAAGAAAGAAACAGTAAGAAAAAAAAGAAAGAGAAAGGGAGAAACACCACTGTATGTATATAATGTTTCTACATGCATCCATCCATGAACACATTGGTTGACACAACGGAAATTAAGAAAATATATGGAAGCAACCCAAGCGCCCATCAATTGACAAGTGGATAACACAGTTGCAGTACATATATACAACTGTATACAACTTGGCCAAGTAAGCTTCTGGTCTATTAAATATGTGTATTATTTACTTACATCTCAATTTTTGTGACAGCATGGCCTCAGAATGCAAACTAGCTATTTATGTAAGGTCAACGCTAAAGGGTTCATTGTTGTCTGTCAACTCCAAAGTGGCATATTACCAAGGGGTCTTACAAATACATTGTTTTTCTCCAGCAATCCCACTTCTGGGAATATATATGCAGAAACCTAAAACACTAATTTGAAAGAATATATGCACACCAATGTTCACTGAAGAGTTATTTCCAAGTAAAAATCAGTACATGAGCAAATAAAAAAGCTGCTGTACATTTACAAAATGGAATACTACTCAACCATTGAAAAAGGGAAAACTTACATTTTGGAGCAGTGTGGATGGATCTGGAAAATGCAATGCTAAGTGAAATAAGCCAGTCAGAGAAAGACAAATAGCATATGGCCTCACTGATATGTGGAATCTAATACACAAAATAAACTAATGGACAAAATAGAAACAGAGGCATAGACATATCCAACAAACTGCAGCTGTCAGAGAGGAGGAAGATTAAGACCCTAGAACGTGTTTGTATATATATATATATCTTTGTATATATAAAAATATGTATTTATACATACACACACACACACACACACACACACACACACACATATATATATATATAATGTGGTGATGCCCAGAGGGAAGGGGAGTGGAGGGTGGGGGATTAGGTGAGGGTAGACAAAGGGAGAGAGACTTTGCTTGGTGTGATTGGTGCACCATGCAGTGTGCAGATGATGTTTTATTGAGTCTTTATAGAGACATAATCCCCAAGTAATATAAAAGTATGCTATGCATGTTTTTTTGGTCTTGTTTGTTGCTCATCTCACTGAAAAAAAATGGGCAGTTACACATTAATAATAACCTCAAATTTGATTTGGTTAAAGAGGTTTGAAAAATATATTTAGAATTGCAAGTCTGCCCCATTATCCCTTTTTCTACTTTTTAAACTATTCTCAATGATATTAAAAAATTTAATGCTATGCTTCAATCAAATAGAAAGTTACTGTATTATCAGAGTAAAAAACATATGGGAAGTGAGAACAGCAAGAGAATACAACAGAAAGCATGTATGCCTTTCTTTCTACTTGTAGGAGCTTCCTATACATGCTACTACATTGTTAGGTGTACTTGTAAAACATGCACTGGCCAAAGAGGTGAAACGATATCTTATGATTTTAGCACATTAAAAAAGTGACCCTATTGATAACATCAATTTTCTATTATTGAATGGCGTGAAAATTTGATTGTACTTTTGGAGGGCTTTGTTATCTAAAAATGTATAATGACATTTAAACTGTCAGAAAAGGGACAATATTGTTTTTGTACTAAACCTGCCAATCGCTATTTGGAATCTCTTTCATGCATCCATGCATTGTGCACTGTGAAACTATGTGATGGTGTATGATTAGAACTGTCAAAGTTTTATATGCTCTTTTGAATTTATAATTTACCCCTTTTTAACTTGACAGGTGATTATTCCTATTCATATCTTTAAGACACTGATGAAAATATTTATATACTAAAATCCCACATTTCCCAACACTTCTTACAAATGATGAGTACACAAAAGTGACACTGTGTTTGAAGTCACACATCACAGCATTTGATTCATCTTTTTTCCGTCCTTAGGCTTGACAGGTGCTGATGGTATGCTTCCTATCTTAGTAACGGCTGCAAGCTGTCACATCTACTTCCAATTAATACATATCTGTTACAGTCCAGCAGCTCTAACAAATGCAAAACTACAAAATATTTCTTCAACTTTCACTAACCAGGTGTTACCATGGTATCTGGTCCAGCAGGAAAAGTGATGTGTCTTGTTTCTAACAAGTATATTGTCAATCATTAGTCCCATATATTTTACTCATAGACCAAAGCCATCTGTATAATAATAGAACTTTGACATACAATGTAACTCATTGGAAAAAAATGCTGAAAATATTCAGTAAAATTTTATATGCCTTTACACTAATACTAATTTTTTGAGGTTTCTTCAATTTGAAAATTTGGTCTTTGATAATGTCATTCAAGATTTCATAAATTCCAAATATTATGCTTCTTCATCTTTATTTTCAGAACATTAAAACATTAAAATCATTGGACATCTACCAGCACATATTAAATTCTGACTAATAATTATTAGAAAAAAACATAGCTTAAATGAAAATATTGTAGTACTTTGTAAGGAAATTTTAAAGTAATATTTTAGGAAGGGCACTATAGATAGATAAGTAAGTAGATGATATGTAGATAGATAGATATAGATAAATAGAAGATAGATACATACATACATACATAGATTAGATAGCAGACAGGTAGAAGGAAAGGGGAGAGGGAGGGACTGTATTGTTTTAATGAGCAATTTAAAAAAAAATAGAAACTCTTAAATCATTTTGGCTGATGGTCTATGCTACTCATACCCAATTAAGAAATATCAATTAAGCTCTTTATAATTAAAATGAATAAGTTTAAGAAAAAAAATGAAGTACAGATGGCATTCTGCATTTTGATGTGAAAAGAATTTATCTTGTAAATTATATTGAGATGGCACTAGGATCCAGGGCAGTTTTCATAGCACAATACTACGTATAAGTGAAAGAGACACATCACTGTTTGGTTCTTCTCAGAGTAAGATAACCTCAGTTTGAAGGGCATAGCAATATTTAAATTTTTCTGTCCATTTTGTCATGATCAGCAGATAAACATAAGGGATTCTGTAAGAGGTTGGCATCTGAACAAAGAGCTGACTGTTACTGAGCTTAGAGAGGTGAGGCCTGGCAAGATAACGTTTGTATCATTTTGCACTTGGTAATATTGGGTTGGCCAAAAGGTCCATTTATTTTTTTCCGTAAAATAAAAGGCACATTTTTAATTTTCACCAATAACTCTATTGATTTGGGTATTTTCAATATGTTGGCTATCTCCCACTATTGGCTTCTGGTGAGCAGAGGCCAGGAGAACTGCTAAACATCTTCCAATGCATGGGACAGCCCCGCAGCAAAGAATTATTTGGCCACAATGTCAATAGTACCAAGAAACTTCACAAACCACTTTCGATACTTTTAATCAGTCACAGCATCTTCTCCAATACTGCAAAAATCTTTTTATTTTCCATTTCAGTTATGTTTTGACCTTTTTTCAGAAAATAAGACATAATTTGCCGGATATGGTGCATATTTTCTTCTATCTTCAATATTAAAATGACTACACAAAAATTCACCAATTTTGAAAAGTTTTTTTAATGCATATTCATATGACAACTGTCACAATACAATCAAATAAAATTGTTTCAAATGAAGTTAAAGACACCAAAGCACAACTAGAGCCATTGTATGAAAAAAAAAAAACAAAAAACTAAACAAACTTTTTGGCCAACCTAAATAAATGAAATATAGTGGAAGAGAACACCAACACTAATAGGAAGAAGGCAGAGGAGAAAAGATCTTATAGAGTACGAATATAGATAGTTTTAATCAAGTAAGAAAAAAGAATACTAAGTTTTATGATGCCAGAAAACATATTTTGTAAGTTGTTTGTGTGTCTAAGTGCATTTTACTCAAATGCAGTGCAGTGCAGAATGCTCACATGATTCACTGTATCCTTGCACTCGATTGGTCCATAAATACTTCAAGCCACTGTTATATTCAGTCCCTGTGTTCAACACTGGTTAAATAGTGACAACACAGTATAAATAACAACTCTATTCATTCACTCAAGACACATTATTCATTGACTTCTGTTTTAGGCATTTTGAATATATCTGAAAAAAATCTAACAAAGATCCCTGACTTCTCACAGCTCATATTTTAGCATAAAGATGTAAACATTAAAATTATCAATAAATAAGTAAATAATACAGGATATTAGCAGATAATGCATTACTACAGGAAACAAAAGTATAAAAAGGGCACAAGTAATCAGATTCAGGAAACATTTTAAAGGTAGTATACACAGGATTTTAGGCTTGGTTGCTTTTAAAGAGAGAGAGTGGGGAGAAAAGGTAAGGAGGAAGGAGAGAGGGAGAAAGACAAGGAGGCAGGGAGAGAAAGAAAAGAAATAAAAGGAAGAATATGATTCAAATATGAGTCCAAAGTGTTTGGACGGAACACATGGGGAGATGATGTTTCCATAAACTGAGATAAAAATGTCTGCAAATAGAGATGCTTTTTGTGAATAATCAGGAGCTCAGTTTAGGTACTGAATTTGACATTTGGAGAGAAATATTTGGAGATGTAAACAAGGATACAAACATAAAAATGCTGTTTAGAGTGATAAGACTAAACAAGTTCACCATGTGACTGTAGATATAAAAAAATAAAAAAAGAGGACCAAGGGTTAAACTTATATAATGAGAACATAAAAAAACAAAAACAAAAACATATACTACGTGCATATAAGTGGGTAGAGGCAATAATAATGAGCGAATAACATGCTAGTAAGTTCCTCTTAAACCAAACATAGCATTAAAAAAAATAGCTTTTTAAATTAGTCATCATAAGGAAACATAATTAGAACATTTTGGGTGTTAGGGTATTTAACATTTATTTAAAAATTATTTAATATGCATTTACAATATTAAATACATTGACATTTCACATATATATATTTCATGTTTTATGAAATAACACCTTTACTTTTATCTTTTCACAAAGCATTTTTATGACTTTTCACAGAAATTTTAGAAACTGTGTTTGTCAACATTATATTTGTTTTTCTGAGTGAGCTAGCACACAATCCCCGGATTCCTATTTTATAGTTGAAAAATATGTCTTGAGAATCCCCTGTACTCTGCATACTGTCAAAAAGATTTCCAAGAAGGAATTTTTTCAGTTGTACTTATCTTGAGAGGAAATGCTGTGCTGTGGGATGACATTCTGCGCTTGAGAAGTTTACGTAACACTAACAGATGTGGATGGTTATTGCTAATGCTAAAGGATTGGTGAAAGTAATAGGGGTATTTATCATTGGGTTCTGTACATGACAGCGAACCTTTCTAAATTTGTATAATGAAAGTGACAAGGTTATTGTCAATTATTTAATTTTTTAAATTTATTGGAATGACATTGGATAACAAAATTATATAAATTCCACATGTACAATTCTATAACACATCATCTGTATACTGCAGTGTGTGTTTACCACCCAAAGTAAACTTTACTTCTGTCACTGTATATTATTTATTTATTTATTTAATATATTTTATTGATTATGCTATTACAGTTGTCCCATTTCCCCCCCTTTCTTCCCCTCCACCCCCACCCCCCATTCCCGCCCTTTATTTTGTCCATAGGTCATACACATTTCCTACATTTCCTATACTATTCTTAACCTCCACTCTCTGTTTTCTACCTACCATTTATGCTACTTATTCTCTGCACCTTTTCCCCCTCTATCCCCCTATTACTCCCCTGTTGATATCCCTCCATGCCTTATATAAATCCCTCTAACATTTCATATAATAAAGGCTGGGTGATGATGAGCTCCTTGAATTTGACCTTATCTGAGAAGCACTTTATCTGCCCTTCCATTCTAAATGATAGCTTTGCTTATTCTTGGATGTAGGTCCTTGCCTTTCATGACTTGGAATACTTCTCTCCAGCTCCTTCTTGCCTGCAAGATCTCTTTTGAGAAATCAGCTGACTGTCTTATGGGAATTCCTTTGTAGGTAACTGTCTCCTTTTCTCTTGCTGCTTCTAAGATTCTCTCTTTATTTTTAATCTTGGGTAACATAATTATGATGTGTCTTGGTGTGCTCCTCATTGGGTCCAACTTCTTTGGGACTCTCTGAGCTTCCTGGACTTCCTGAAAGTCTATTTCCTTCACCAGCTTGGGGAAGTTCTCCTTCATTATTTGTTCAAGTAAGTTTTCAATTCCTTGGTCTTCCTCTTCTCCTTCTGGCACCCCTATGACTCAGATGTTGGGACATTTAAAGATGTCCTGGAGGTTCCTAAGCCTCTCCTCAGCTTTTTGAATTCTTGTTTCTTCATTCTTTTCTGGTTGGATGTTTTTTTCTTTCTGCTGGTCCACTCCATATATTTGAGTCCCAGTTTCCTTTTCATCCCTATTGGTTCCCTGCAGATTTCCCCTCATTTCCTTTATATTATCCTTCATTTGTTCAACTAATTGCGACCATCTTTCTCCCAATCCTGTGAGCATCCTGATTACCAGTGTTTTGAGATGTGTATCTGATAGGTTGGCTATCTCTTTGTCACTTAGTTGTATTTTTTCTGGAGCTTTGATGTGTTTTTTCATTTGGGCCATTTTTTTTTCTCAGTGTGCCTGTTACTTTAAGGGGTGGAGACTTAGGTGTTCACCAGGGCGGGGTAACCCACGTCTTGTGTTGTGATGCTGTCTGTGGGGGCAGGGCCTGAGAGAACAATGGCGCTTGCTCTGTTCTCCGCACTTCCCCAGCTACCCACAAGCAAGTTGGGCTCTTCTTTGCTGGCTCCAGGGTGAGTGAACGGGCCTGCACAGTTCCAAGTCCCTATGGGTCTCCCCAGCGAACTCTCCTGTGAGGCTGGGAGTTCCTCCCACTGCCGCCTCAACCCCCACAAGTGTTTTCTATTGGCGGTTTGAGGCTTTAGTTCCCTGCATTGGTGGGCAGCATGGTCTGCTCCGCTCCCCAGCTTTTCCTCCCAGTTTATCTGCGAGAGAATGAGGGGCCGCCTGGTCCACCAGTCTCAGCCCTGGTTTCGCTGACTGTGCCTGCCGCATTTTGGCCAGGGCCTCTCTGGGCAGCTGAAGCATTGCTGGTACCGCTCCACAAACCTCGTGGCTCTCCACCTGCCTCCTCCCTGCTTACCGGTCTGGATGAACATGTCTTCTTTAACTCCTTGGTTGTTGGACTTCTGCTCAGTTCAATTTTCTGTCAGATCTGGCTGTTTTTTTTTTTTTAATTGTTGTTTTTCTTCTTTTGGTTGTGCGTGGAGGCACAGTGTGTCCACCTATGCCTCCCTCTTGATCGGATATTTGATCCCCTTTACAATTTTTCTACCTCCCACCACCTTCCCTTTGGTAACCACCATACTGTTGTCTGTGTTCATGAGTTTTTGTTTGTTTGTTTTGCTTGTTGCTTTCAGTTTTGTATCCCACATATGAGTGAAATATGGTTCTTGATTTTTTCATCTGACTTACACACTGTTGTGCATGTCCATGAGTTATTTATCTTTTCTCTTTAGCTCGTTTCCTGCACCAACTCCACCCCCACCACCTCTGAGCTGTCAGCCTGCTCTCTGAGTCTGTCTCTGTTTTGCTTGTTAGTTCAATTCCTTCATTAGAATCCACATATTAGTGAAATCATATGGTATTTGTCTTTCTCTGGCTGGCTTATTCAGTGTTCTCCAGGACTGTGCTTGCCGTCCCAAAGTGTAAAATTTTCTTTTTCACGAACAAGAAGTATTTAATTGTCTAAATGTCCCATAACTCTTTTATCCACTAGTCTACTGATGGACACAGGGTTGTTTCCGAACCTTGGCTATGGTAAATAACACTGCAATGGGCAGAGGGGTGCATATATTCTTTCAAACTAGTTTTTTGGGTTTCTTTGTGTTTTATCCTTTTTTAATAGATAAATAATCTCATGCCAATTGTTTATTTAGAATATATAGAATGAAAACTTCCTTTTTTTACATAAGCTAATTTGAGTTGGGTGAATTTCTAATTCATAGTAAAGGCACGTTGGAAACTAATTATAAAGCAATTATTTTTGTTTTCCTAAAAAACAAATGCTTCAGTGGTTTTAACAACATAAAATCACAAAAATATACTTAATATGTTTAGTTATCTATATATTTTTTGGAAATTGTGGCTTTTCCTCATATAAAATGTATTTATAAATTATTATTGTTTGTATTCATGGCACAGTGAAATCAGTTTCAGAGGTTCTTAGGTAAAATATATTAACTAAAATTTAAAAAAAATCATTGTCCAAAGTCATAAAACTTCTCAGAGATAATAAGAATATGAAAAATAGATATTGAGGGTGGACAAAAGAGTTCAGTATCTTTTTTATTGTTTTAAGTTTTACAAATAGAATTGGATTTAGAAGATGTACATGTATAGTAGAATACTGATCAGCTGCAAGAAAAGATGAAATACCACCATTTGTAACAACATGGATGGACCTTGAGAATATTATACTAAGTGAAATAAATCAGACAAAGCTAAAAACCATACAATTTCACTCCTGTGTGGAATATCAAACTAAAACTCATCAACATAGAAAACAGTATGATGGTTACCAGAAAAGAGGGTGGGAAGTGGAGGGTAGAGGGGGCCAAATTTATGGTAATGGATGGTGGTGTGACTTTGGATAGTGGACAAATAATAAAGCATATAGAGCATGTATCATAGAAAGGTGCACTTGAAACCTATATGATCCTTTTGACCAATGTCACCGCAATAAATACAATACAAATAAATAAAATAAAATAGGTTTGCAATAAGAATTTTTTCCAATAAAATAGTAGATCTCAATGTTTTCATCAACAAAATAGATATTGCTTTGTTGTAATGGTATATTTTATATAAATAGTATCACTTGTGCTGTTTTTATAACACATAGGATATTAAATATTATGTACTTTGACATGTGCTATTTGAAATAAATGAAGACAAACAAAAAATTAACTTTCATCTTTAAAATATTTTAACATTATTTGGGCATCACATTAGACACAGAATAAAGAACAGAAATGTACTATAATGTCCTAAATGTTGTATTCTGAATGTCCTAAATTTTTGTGTCATAAATGAAAAGAACCAAATAAAAGAACCAAACAGTCTGATCTAGAGATGGGGGGCAGAATTCTCAAATGTGGAAGACTAACACAGACAGGCCTGTGATTGGCTAGCCAGCATCAGTCTCACTAAAAAAAAAAAAAAAAATGCTTAAAAATGAACTTATTACAGCCATAATGCAATGATTACAGCCATTCACTATTTCCTAAACACTGTGATATCTCTAGAAGTCATTCTGTCACAAGTCCCATAAAATAAGCAGTATTGAAATCTGCTTATTATTTCCAGCGAATGCATCTCAAGAGGCGGTGGATCTTCAAGGCCTTCACAAAAGGTATCTGAGACACTCAAACACCAAGTCTAGCAAAGCTTTCCAGGCATCTTTTCTGTATGTAACATTTCTGATAGGTGAAGAATTTGACAACTTAAATTAAAAATATATAAGAAGTGGTCCCTGCTCTCATAAACACAGAGCTCAATTTAATATTAGTAGATAAATAATAAGTTAGTTAGAATACTTTGTTAATCATTCTTGCCTCTTTAGCAGATAGTTTGTATGTCTTCTTTTACTTCTATAAACTAGCTCATCAAAATTATAATAAAATTAAAATAAATGTTCTGTCTATTCTACATCTATGTAGCTGATTAAAGCTAGAGAAATAAATATACCAAGAGGGTGTACTCATTTTAAATTCATTGTCATAATACTATGATTTCTCTTCAGATCGTATAAATCTTTCGCTTTTTAAATTCATTACCATAAACTTCAAATTGCCACTTCATGTGGTCTGAAAAACAGTTCCCCATGTCCACTTTTCCATTTTTCTACAAGGATGTTTTTAATAATCTTTTTTTAAAAACTCCTGATACCTCAATCTCTATTTTTTCTCTCAGTAGATGATACTGCTTTGTACTTCTAAAAGAAAATTAATAAGAGAGAAATCACAAAGAAATTACTCTATAATATTTTCTTCTTAATTCACTGCCACTTGTACTGATGAGTTGTTTTTGCACCTGTCTACAATAGCCCCTCCTACTGGGCACTAAATCACAGCCTCTTTCATTTAAGAGCCTGGCTAGAATTTTCTACCTTTTCTCCCAGATCCTAAACATCCATCTAAGTATTTCCATCAATTTACAGATATGATATTGCCAATTTCATTAAAACATCATTCCTTGACCAGCAATTTACTCTCCATCTATCCATTTCTTTGTTTCACTTCACAGCAAATTCCTTCAAAATAATTTTCCATATAAAATTGCGCGAATTCCTCTCCTTTCCTCCTTTCCTAAACTGACTCTAATCAGTGGTTTGTTCCCATCACTGCACTGAAACTACACTAGTCGAAGTCACTACTTAACTTCTATAGTGCTAAATTCAAAGGTCAAATTTGAGTCCTTATCTTATTTTAACTATCAGTAGCATTATCTGTAGCTGTTACGCCTACTTGGAAATAAATTATTTTGGGGGCTATGGCTTTATTACCTACCTGGCTTCTAAGATTCTATGTTTTCTTGTTTTTTACTTTCATTGAATTGGCTGCTGCTTTTAGACTCTTTAGGTCTTTTTTTCCTCTTTATTTCCAACTCTACAATCACTGGAATATCTCAACACTCAAACCTTAAACGCTTATCTTCTACCTACACTTTCAATGTAATGAATTCTCTAATCTCGAAGCTTTAAATAATAGTTCTTTACTCACAGCTTTCATATTGATGTCTTCTACCTGACTCATAGCCTCTCCTGAATTTCAGACACATACATCAAACTTCACATGTCATGCTTAACATTCAAAACTGAACATATGCCAAAGAAAGTTCCTGACTTCTTTTCTAAATTTACTCCACCAGTGATATTTCCCATCTCAATAGCAAACCCATCTTTCCATTTCTTCTGGTTCTAATTCTTGGACTCATTCTTCTCTTATTCTCTCAGTCTCTAATTTCCATCAGAAATTCTACAGACTTTACTTCAAGTGTCTGATCACCATTCACCAGCTCTGTTGCATCCCCATCTGTTGCTTACTGTCTCAGTGTGTAATATTTCATAACTACCCTACTACCCACTCTAGTCTTACCCCAGAGCCTGGGTCATCCAATTATAAATCAGTCAAATTGAATCACTCTGTTCAAAACCCTTCAGTAACCCTGTACTTATCTCATAATAAAAGCCAAATACTTAAAAATGGACAAGGCCCTAAAAGACTGACACAAACCCAACTTCCTGTTCTGTTTGTGTCCCCTCTCACTGTCCTTCCAGGAATACTTCCTCCTTGATCTTCTTGAAACAGGCCAGACATGCTCCCCTGCCTGGAATGTTGTTTTCCTATACAGCAATCCCTCCCTCCCTTATATCTTTTGAAGCATAGATAAAATTTCATTTTCTCAATAAAGCCTACTTGGATTATACTAGAAACATTGTGAAACTCTCTTGAATACTTCCAAACCCGTTTAGATTGTTTTATGTTCATAGCACTACTTCTAGCACACTATATATTTTACTTATTTTCAATATTGCTTATTGTCCATTACGCTAGAATGTAAGTTCCATGTGAGCTGATTTTTTCTTGCCTATTTTGTTCACTGATGCCTTAAATAGTACTTACTAATTTCCTAAACAGATAATTAGTTAATGGATGGATCATTGGCATGGCTGCTGTCACAGTTGAGGGAACAAACACAGAGAAAGGAAGTAACTTATCAATGATAGCACCAAGAGTATGTAACAATATGGAATTGTGATTGCAGATAATTCTGTTACTAGATCATCTTGCTTTTAATCACTTCACTATTTTTAAATCCAAATAATAAGTCATAACTTTCATCATTTCTGTTTGTTGCATTGTCACCTCACACTGTTGCATTTGATTAGTTTATTTTCTTTATTGGCTTCAAGTAGAAACTCTGTAAGTGAATATTTTAGGATTAATAATATTTGGAGATTGAATATAAGTCAGTGACACACGTTTTAAACAAATACTAATAACGCAGTTTGTTCAGATCTCAGACAGCTCGTATCTGGAAGCTATGTTAACTTGGACTATCAGAATTATATATGTTCCCAAATCCTTAAATTCTCATGAGCCTTTAGCAAAATCTGTCTAAAGTGAAAACAAATAATCTGTGATACAAGGAGAAATCCTACATATCTCTGAAGAATCATCCTAAAATGCCAGTTGTTTAAGATATTTCCTGTTTGTTCAACTAGAAATGTGAACTATCATTGTCAAAGCCTGCACCAATTTTACTCTTCTGTACTGAAAAATTTGTATTTGTAATATATTTATTTGAAAAAATAATCAAATATTAAGCAGATTATCAGTTATTAAGGAAAGGTGTTTATTTCTGTGTCCCTCAGCACCTAATACTATATTTTATCCAAAGTAAGTCTTCAGTAAATATTTGTTGAGTGGATTAAAAAAATGAAACAAAGTAAATTCCATTTGGTGGCACTTTAAAGCTAAAATAAGTAAAATTAATCTGTTTATTTTTAAAATGATAATCATAATCATCTGTTTTATGTACATTCCCTTCAACCAATGAAGACAAGCCTGTGCTATGAGATGTGAGTGCTGAATCTAATCAAATACTTGAAGAAAGAGTTTTGTCCTGCTTGTCATGAAGGGGATTATGTTAGTCATAGGTTGCCCTTGGTTTCCTTTAGAACTTCAGAGTTTGGTTGTTTCAGAAAAGGTTAGGAAACCTCTCTATGCATCAGGAATCTTTAAAATTCCATGTATTTTGGAGTTTTCACATCATGAGTCAAGTAGGATTTTTCAGAGAAGTAACACATGACATTTTAAATTCATTAAGCTTGAAAGTAGTTGAACTCTTCTGTTTAAAATTACTAAGGTAAAATAAGTTATAAAAATAAATAGTTTTAAAATAAACTTTGGCAGTTAGTGAATTAAGATATTGAAGTTTGTAAACTTATACTGCTCTATTTGCTGGGTTATTAGACTTATAATATGTTTTTGCATGTGAAAGAATAGTTTTCAAGATCTACATTCAAAAAATTCTGCTTAGAATATTATTTTCATAATGATCAACTACATTCCTAGCACTTCTAATTGAAAGATTGATATAAATTTAGTTGCATATTTTAACTATAAGAGTGATACATTATCATACTAAACACATTTTTTTCATAATTATTCATGTGTCAGCTGTAGGGAGCATTTTCATTTTGTCTAATATTCTCAAATGTGAATGTCACAAATGTATAAGTGGTTCATGTTTTCTGTAATTTCTTTTATCTTGCTTGTCATAATTTCATCAGAATTCTGAAACATTCTTGAAGTGAACAAAACAATTGTGAAGTAGAGAATTAAATGCAAGAGAAATGTAAACTATTGGTCTCAATAAGATGCCACTAGTTGTAAAGATATGTTGATTTCTAAGTAAAAATTTAAAGAGTTTTTACTACTTATTTTCTATTCCAAATTTTAAATGCCATCTTGTCTCTGCATTCATCTCAGCAGCTTTTGAATTTTCTGTTTCTTTGAGTTAGAATTATATATTTCAAAACATGAAAAGATCTTTATAACTAAAATGCAATGCTAATTTTTAAAAATTTACTAGAACTGAATAAAAAAGGGGACTTGACTATGTATGACATACTTGTCAAATTGAAAGTGTTATATGAACTAGTGAGAAGTATGAACATACAATGGAATATTGTATCTGAAGAACCATTAATTCTACATTTTATTAGCATATGATCTTAAACATTTTATCTATGGAAAAATCCATTCTTTGACATTTGGTCATGTTAATATTTGATAGTCAAGTCTGTATTTGCAGTTGTGGCTATATTTAAAAGATTAAAAATGAAAGAAAATTATAGAATAAGTTAGTCTAAAATTTAACAACATCTGTATATATTTTCTTCCAATATAATTAATAAATTATTACATTTTTTCCTCCTCTGACTCAGCCTCTTTGTTTATTAAGTAAGTAGAATGTCTTCACTGTCAGTGCACACAGCACAAATTCCATTTGTGGACTGTAAGGATGGGACTTTATGAGTGTATACATAAATTACTTATGAGAGCTCTAGCTATGGATATCCAATTAATGTTGCTTCAAGACCTCAATTTCATATACCACGGTGTTTCTGTGTCTCATCAAGGTTTATTAACATTTACGTTTTCTGGTTCCCTCTCATCTGTGGCCTCGAGTCATTATTGATGTGATTATCAAGCTCAATTTAACTTCAACAACAATCCCTTTTAGGATGCATCTGTATCTTAAATTTTGAACAATTTATCATGCAGAGAGAAAAAGGTTTATATCACAGTAATAAAGCAACAGTAATGGGCACCAGAAGCATCATACTTCTTAAAATGTCTTCCACTTTTGCAAACTTATGGAAATTTTACTGTACTTGAATGTAATATAGGCATCTTGTCAGTCTATCATTTTCCCTTTCCCCCCCCATTCCCATTATCTGGTACCTCTCTCTCTCTCTCTCTCTCATGATCTCAGGAGTAAAACAAAGAAGGGTCTTCCCCTATGGCATTGGCATGCTGAGGCTTACTCTTACCTTTGAGATTAAGATGAGGAGGGTGGGATTTTTTCAGCATCAACTTTCCATGTTTTTTTCATGGCATAGAAAGTTATAGAAGGCTCTTATTTTTTTAATTTTAATTGAATTTATTGGAGGTGACATTGGTTAATAAAATTATATAGGTTTCAATTGTACAATTCTATAATATATCATGTGTATTTTGTATTGTGTGTTCACCAACCAAAGTCAATTGTCTTTCTGTCACCATTTATACCCTTTACCCTCTTCTACCTTCCTCACCCCCTTTTCCCTCTTGTAATCACAATCTGTTGTCTGTGTGCATTTTTTTGCTTACTTCCTTCTCCTTTTTCACCCAGTCCACCAACCCCCTCCTTTCTAATGGCTAGTATATATGAGTCTGTTTCTACTTTGTTTGTTAGTTTATTTTGTTTGTTAGGTTCCACATATTAGTGAAATCACATGGTACTTGTCTTTCTCTCACTGGTTTATTTCACTATTATAATACCCTCCAGGTCCATCCATGCTGTTGCAAAAGAAAAGATTTCCTTTTTTATGGCCAAGTACTGTTCCACTCTGTAATATACCACAGGTTTTATCTGCTCATCCGCTGATAGGCACTTGGGCAGCTTACAAATCTTGACTATTTTAAGTAATGCTGCAATGAACACAGGGGTGCTTATATTTTTTCAAGTAATGTTTAGGTTTTCCTAGATATATTCCCAGAAATGGAATCACTGTGTCATAAGGCAGTTTCATTTTTAATTCTTTGAGAACTCTTAATATAATGTTTTCATAGTGGCTGCATCAATCTGCATATACACCAACAGTGCACACAGGTGTGAATAGAGGAAACGTACCTCAACATAATAAAGGCCATCTATGACAAACCTACAGCCAACATAATACTAAAAAGGCAAAAACTAAAAGCATTCCCTTAAGATCAGAGCAAGACAAGAATGTCTGATTTCACCACTCTAATTCAACATAATACCGAAAGTCCTAGCCACAGCAATCATACAAGAAGAAGAAATAAAAGTCATTCAAATTGGAAAGGAAGAAGTGAAACTGTCCCTATTTTCAGATGGTATGGTACTGTATATAGGGAACCCTGAAGATTCCATCAAAAAATTACTAGAACTGATAAATGAATTCAGTAAAGTAGCAGGATACAAAATAAATATCTAGAAATCAATTGGATTTTTATACATTAATAATGAACTATTGGAAAAGGAAACTAAATAAACAATACTATTTACAATTGAATCAAAAAATTAAAACACCTAGGAATACATTTAACCAACATTGTAAAATAAAAAAGATAAAATAAAGTGGATGCATATACTGTGTTCATATAGGAAGAATTAACATTATAATATTTAAGCAATCTATAGATTGAACACAGTTCCTATCAAGACACCAATGGCATATTTCAAAGAACCAGAACAAATATTCCAAAAATTTATATGGAATTACAAAAGACCCTAGACAGCAATAGCAACCCTGAGAAAGAAAAATAAAGTTGGGAGAATCACATTACCTAATATCAAACTATGCTATGAAGCCATAGTAATCAAAACAACATAATACTAGCATAAAAATAAACATATAGATCAATAGAACAAAATAAAAATCCAAGAAATAAATCAAGTTTTAGTATATATCACCATACTCATCCAAAATTTTTGGTATGCTTACAAATGAAAATGTAATTAATACTTTTCTCTATTTCATTGCAATGAAAAATGAGGTTGTATTCCTTTAAAAATAGCAAGTACCTATTAATGTTTAGAATTTCTTTAAAACAATATTAAGTAAAACTCTTAAGGACATCATAGGGCACTAGGTAATTTCCTGTGCTCTACTCTTTTAATCTGAAGCACTTAATTGAAAATGTTCTTAATTAGAAATTATAGCATAATTTTAAATAATTTCTAACATTAAGCATATCTTCCCTGGTAAACTTCATGATTCTTTGGACTTTCTACCTTTTATAATGCAAAGTAACATCATTGTGTTAAAAATACATTGTATTAATCAAATACCTGTTGTTTAGATGGGATAGTTGCCATCATTTTCTTCTGGAAAAAAATCCCAATAAAAGTTGGACCTATTGGAAATCTATGTTCTTTACTCTAAAATGTTTTAAGTTTAGCCCTGGCTGGTGTAGCTCAGTGGATTGAGAGCGGGCTGGGAACCAAGGGGTCCCGGTTCGATTCCCAGTCAGGGCACATGCCTGGGTTGCAGGCCAGGTCCCCAGTGAGGGCCATGTGAGAGGCAACCATACATTGCTGTCTCTCTCCCTCTCTTTCTCCCTCCTTTCCCCTCTCTAAAAAATAAAAGAAATAAAAAAAAAGAAATCATATTTAAAAAAAAATGTTTGAAGTTTAAATGCCAAGTAGGTCATTATAATGAATGTTCTGATCCTATTACTTGGATAAATATCTTTTTGGGCTCTAATATTATAAACATCCTGAGCTTAGAACCAATATAAGACATGCAAAATAGTTTTTTGTTGAAAGTAAAGAATAGAAATGGAAATAGAATTTAGTCATTTCAAATGCAAACATGCATGCACGTAATTCTCATTTACATTCTTGCAATTCTAAAATGACTTTATGTATTTGAGGAGAACAGACTAAGAATCATTTGGTAAGAAAAGCATCTGCTACACATACATAAGATATTATTCAATTTGAAGAAAAATTTACTATATGCATCAAACTGACATTATAGATGCTGTAAAACAACAAAAAATGAAATATTATGGAATGAATTGCATTAGTTTAAAGATGTTTACCATGATAAATGTTGCTGGTAAAAATCATTTCACTTATCTGTTATCTAAATTTGCATACATCATATATATCTTATTTTTCTTTTCATATTCCATGATTTTAAAAATTAGAAATGACAAGAAAACTAGACTTTTATGTTGTCTTCCACAAACCTGTATTTTATATTTTTGAAAAAGATCTTTTATTTTTTAAGTCTTCAGCCACTACCTCTAAATATATTACTGTCTGCAAGTATATGTTCTGTAAACTGTTTTATTTCTTAACCAGAAATCAGCAATGTTAATTTGTTCAAAATATAGTGTGCTAGATAAGGAAAAACATAAACAAAGTTTAGAAAACAAACAAAGTCAATAATACCTAGAAAACTTACTATTTTTAAGGAATGTACTTACAACTTTGAAAAATATATATATTTAAAGTTATTTTTCAGCCCTGGATGGTGTGCTCAGTGGGTTGTGCGCCCACCTATGAACCAAAAGGTCGCCGATTCAGTTCCTGGTCAGGGCACATGCGTGGGTTGTGGGCCAGATCCCCAGTTGGGGACATGTGAAAGGCAACAAGTTGATGTTTTTTTCACACATCAGTGTTTCTCCGTCTCTCTTTCTCCTCCTACCCTTCTCTCTAAAAAATAAATAAAAATCTTAAAAAATGTTATTTCCTAAATTATTAAAAATGAATATATCTATAATTATTTTGTCACAGAGAGAAAAATAGAAGTGTGATTTTAAATTTATTCTTCAACCTGAGTTACCTTATAATTTAGTATGTATGATTTATGGAGACACTATAATAACATTCTGTGTGTACAGAGTTAAATAGTAGGACTATAAAACACAGTTGGAAAAGAAAAATATACATACACAATTGCAAAACATATGATAGGCACTTTATTCATTATTAGAATTTATAGAAAAAAGGTATCACTGAGAGTAGTATTGGTTTAAGACAAGTACCGAAAAAATATAACCCATCTTTGATCTAATTCTCAATCATAGGCAAGTATTGTTTCATTTCTTTACCTGGAATAAGAGGGTGCAACAGAATATTGGACTAAAAGTTAAAAATAAAATTCTGCTTTTAACGCTGCCCCATACATTAGATACACAGATATAGTTATATTACACCACCAGATTCCTCTTCAGAGAAGGGCTTGTCTCTCCAACTGGCATCTTCATTAGGGTTTGACTCTGCTGCAGAGAACTTTTCACCCAAAGCCTCTTTCTCCTGTGTGGGCCGTATACAATGATGGATCAACCTAGTCAATCCCAATGTTGGACAATTTTGACAGAACATATTCATTCTGGAGGTACTCAGGAGATTGGCCAACTTTTCTGGGCCTCCCCTCATCAGTGTGACCTCTCCTTGTACCCAGTGGTTATTCCTTTCTTATGTGTCCCCAGGTGTTGATTCTTAATTAATACTCAGGATGATAAACTCTGTCTCAGCTTCTGCTACTTCAGAAACAAATGAGACACAGTAATTCTCAGGAGTGGTTCAGGAAATAAGGTGACGGTGTTTATAACTGGACCTCTCACTAGCCTTCCTGCTAGTGATGAGGAAGTGGAGCAGACAGCCCCTGATACAAAATGGTGTTAAAAATCACACAGGTAGTGAATTAGCAGAGTGTAACAGTGAAAAGGAATGTGTTAGCTGGTACAATTTAGAGGCATAAGGGAAATAGTAAATATAAAGACAGTGGGATAGAATATCTATTGCTAGGCACCATTAATACTCTGCAAAATGGTAATGAAAAGCTGCAGTAGACTAATATGTAATTGGAAAACAAGTGTGAAAAACCAGAAGGTCCCCATGGCAACATGTAATGTAATTCTCGTCCCACAGCTAGAGGACAGGGAAAGCTGAGGCCAGGCCAAGGACTTAATCATGGGAATGGCTGAGGTAGAAATTTTGAAAACACAGCCAGATCATGTTTGCTATGTCAAGGTCAGAGTCATTGTTGAGGAAATGTGGAAACTCAGCTTGAAACATGGCCCCCAAATACTGAATCTTTAGGTATGTCTACAAGTCCTGAGCCTACTGAAGTTGCTCAGCCTTCCCTATTGGGAGGTAACACTCTCTTCATTTAAAATCAATGAAAAGGCTGCCCTGGCTGGTGTAGCTCAGTGGATTGAGCACGGGCTGGGAACCAAGCAGTCCTGGTTCGATTCCCAGTCAGGGCACATGCCTGGTTTGCGGGCCAGGTCCCCGTGAGGGCCATGTGAGAGGCAACCATACATTGCTGTTTCTCTCCCTCCCTTCCCCTCTCTCTAAAAATAAATAAAAATAAATCCTTAAAATCAATGAAAAGGCTACTTCCCTGCAAGACAACCAACCTCCAAAATCTGTCAACTCCTCAAAATGTTAAATGTAAATTTACCATATGACCTAGCAATTCTAGCTTGAGGTATAATCTCAAGACAAGATATGTCCACACAAAGCTTGTATGCTAATGTCATAGTAGCATTATTCATAGTAGACAGAAAGTGTAGAAGAAACTCAAATGTGCAACTGACGAAGAGACAAAAATATGTTTTTGTTATCTAACAGAACAGATGTACTATGGGATGAAAATCAATAAAGTCTATGCTAATATATGCTGCAGCAGGCATGAACCTTGAAGACATTACACTAAGAGAAAGAAGCCAGTCACAAAAGGCCACAGTTTGAATGATTCCATTTATGTGAGATATTCACAATAAGCAAATTTAGAGACAGAAAACAGATTATTGATTGATTAGAACTGGGAAGGGGTGACAGTGGGAAGGAATGAGAGGTGACTGGTGATGGATACAGAGTTTTTGTTTGGGGTGATGAAATGTTCTAAAACTAGGTTTTTATGATATTTGCATAATTCTGTAAATGTAGTAAAAATTATTGACTTGTCCATGGCAGAATTACAGAATATGAATTATAGCTCAAGCTGTTTAAAAAATAGTAGAGCTCACAGACAACTTTTACTCATCTCCTCATGTGAATTTCCTTACAATATTCAACACCAGTACAATGACAGTTTATTTACTAAAATACTCCTTTGATCCCAAGATCTGAGTCCCACATTGCATTTTGCTGTCATATGTCCTCAGTCTCCAACAATCTGTAATAATTTTTCTTTTTTATACTTTATTACTAGAAACTATTTATTATGCCTAGCCCTCAATAGAAGGACAATAATTGAGGTAATTGAATTTTCCTTCCTTGATAGACAGGTAACAGAATTTATGATAATTTTTAAAACCATCAGAGTAATTAGGAAGTTTCAAGGGAGTTATATTAGGGTATGTAATTAGCTAATTTCTCTTTTAATTTTGTCCACTAATGTTCTCATTCACCAACAAATCATGATTGCAACAGTTATAACAATAAGGCTTTCATGATGACTTCCTATTTCTCTTATATCACATACACTGTAGTGAAGGATAAAAAAGCTTTGCCTTCTACCCTTCTCAGTTCATGACTGGGGTGCTATAAAAATACAGGTTAACAACATAAAAGCATATACATTTATTTAATATGTTGTGCAAGACAAGAAAGCCTTCAAAAAGAAATGAAGACATGCTGGGTTCTTTTCCTTGAATCTCACTTTTTCATAAGTGTCAGAGTAAAAGACTAATTGTCTATAAGTGACAATGGCTTAAAGATGGTTAAAGATGATGAGAGTTCATTTTATGAGAAAATGTAATTATTTCTGTGGGATACAACATTTTACAATAATAACCAGAATAATGACTGATAATGTTACACCAGGTCATATCAGATTTCTAGAAATTTCATACAATTTCCATAACACATATTAAAAACATCTATCTATACAATATAACCTAAGGTTTATAATCACTTATTTGACAATGTTTCCCATGTTATTTGATATTTCAAATAAACTTAATCAGTTTAACATCTCTCTTGTACAAGGCCAGAGGCAAATCCTTTGAGATTTTTCAGACCCTCTGGAAAATCTCAAAGTTAATGTGAGGCCAAAAAGACACCATTAGAAAATGTCAAAGATTTGGACATTTGATTAAATAGGATCACACAGCATTATGAAATAATAATTAGTCAACCAAAGTAACAATAGAAGCTATTAAAGACAAATATACAAGGTGACATAGTTGTGAACAAAACTTAGCTCTCTTGATGTTGAGAAGACTAGTTTTTGAAGCAACCCAGGGCCTAAAGAGACATGAACCACCGTAAATTGTTTTTGCTAACACACAAAATCTTAGCTTTCAAGGTAGATTATATAAAAGGTAAAGAAAAACCGTTCACAATTTCTTATCAAGAAGAAACCAATAGTCCAAAAAGTTTTTTGCTTTTGGCAGTTGAAAGAAAATTATGTTAGTTTTATATAAATGAAGTATGGATATTATAGTGTATTTAAAAACCCTTATTATTTATAGTAGTTAAAATTACAGATATTTCTTAGAATTCTTAACTACCTGTAAAAACTAAGGAGTAAGCAATTGTGGACCTACAAATTTATAAATACATTTTATAATTTCAAGAAGTATATTCTTTCTAATAGTAAATTTTCCAATGTTCCACAAAACATATTTACTAATGGACCCAATTATCTTTAGTTTCCTGCATAAAAGAAAACCAAATGTCATAAAGCTGTGTTCAGTAATTAATGTTTCAGTATTTTATCTTATTTGGAAATGATCTACATATTCAGTGGACTTTGATCATTTACCTTTTCTCAGTTTAAGATTTCAAGATACCAAAAAGATTTTGGAAACTATTTTTAAGTAGACATACTGTATAGTATAATTATTGTTAAAAAGTTCATTTATAAACCTGTACTTACATCTATTGAGTTTATTTGTTCTTTTTAAATGTATTTATTTTTACTGTGTTTTTTCCCATTACCATTAACCCCTCTTATACTCTCTCCCACCTCCACCTCTAGTGGGGACGACAATCACTGCACTGTTGCCCATGTCCCCCAGTCCTTTGTAATTTTGCTTGACCCCTCCGCCCACCAGTCTCCTCCACAGAGCTGTCAGCCTGCTTTCTATCTACGATTCTGTCTGTATTTTGCTTATTAGTTCAGTTTGTTCACTTGTTAACAATTATGTTTAGACATGAAAATTTCACAAGGCATTAAACAAATCATCATCTTTTTTTAATTGTTGTTCAAGTACAATTGTCTCCATTTTCACTCCACCACGTGTTCCTCTGCCCCACCCATCCCAGCCTCCCACCCTCAAACTCACCCCCTTTGGCTTTGTCCATGTGTCCTTCATATATCTTAAATTCTTAGCCCTGGCTGGAGTAGCTCTGTTGTGGGAAAATTGACCCAGTCAAGACACTGAAGGTAGTGAATAGGCAGTTTATTTACACATGCGGACCCAAAGGAGTGGTCTCCAAATTCTGGGCCACGAGTTGCAGTTTTTGGCCCCTTTTATCTGTTTTAGTGCGGGCGAGGTCTTTTTTTTTTTTTTTCTCTTTTGGTGCAAAGCACTTTACAGAAGCAAAAGATGAGCGGTTAACAGCTTCAGTTAAAAACTAGGGCAGGGGAAGTGGTTGGCAGCTCCAGCTGAACCTGGGCAAAGGAAGTGGCTGAGGGCTTCAGCTGAACCTGGGCATCTCGGTCTTTTAACTCCTTCAACAGCTCAATGGATTGAGCACAGGCTGGGAACCAAAGGGTCGCCAGTTCTATTCCCAGTCAGGGCACATGCCTGGGTTGCGGGCCAGGTCCCCAGTGAGGGCCATGTGAGAGGCAGCCATACCTTGCTGTTTCTCTCCCTCTCTTTCTCCCTCCCTTCCCCTCTAAAATAAAAAATTCTTAAAACATTAATCACCATCTTAATTTTTTTTCTTACTGACAAATTCTGTAAGCAATAACATAAGCTTACTTGACTTATATAAACCTAGGTAGAAAAATGTATTATATTTAATACTAATAGCTCTAAAAATATGCCTGTTTTAATTCAACAAGCAAACTTACACTAGGCTTTGTTTACCAAAGAATATCCTAATCATGAGAACTTGAAAATATTTGGGTTAGTGTCTATATTTCTGACAGTACACTTAATTTATATAAATGTTTTTTATCTTTAAGCCAATAAAATAAAATTCTTTACAAATTAAGTCTGTAAACTCCATCCACGGGTAGGGAAAATATCACACATTTATAACCCTACGTATGTAATGTACATAAACATATAGAAAGATGCAAATCTTATAGCTTTTATTTTAAAAGTTTAGCCATGGGACAGGTAAACTAGTGCAAAACTCACCAGTTTAAGAAAGAATGGTTGTGTAAAGTTTCAATTCTGACAGATAAAATGCATTTATCTGATCAGATAGTAGATGGCTAAAGCTTTTTACTAACATTTGTGGAAGAAACTGTTCAGATTTGTATTTTCCCTTGACAAGTAATCTTATGGAGGCTGTGCACTAGATTTTGGACATGGGGTTCTTATAACAGTTTGTGTTTTTAAAAGTCTTCTCCATTTTTTTTCTCTCAAGTGACTGTAGGCAGCATCATCTCTTGGGGAGTTTGTATTTTAAAGATATGGTAATATTTACATCTTCATGAGACAGAGAAAGGATGCATGTTTTCTCCTAAGAGTTTTGGGGTATAATTGTCTATTATCAGAAGTCTAGGATAATTATTATTTAAAATTTCCTTAATTTCCTTAAAAACAGAACATTTCAGTTTCAAAGCCCTAATATTTTATTTCCAATATCTTCTAGAATTTTGAGATAAATAGATCATGTTTGAAGATGGTAAACTTAAGTGAAGTTGAATTCTTTGCAGAGTGGCAGTTGTGATTTTGCAAAGACTTGTAAGGACAGTTTCTTTGAATTTATTAAAGATATCAAAGGGCTAGATGACTTATCTAACTACATTATCCTCAGTTTGGTTCTTTAGATCAGGTAAAGGTTTGGAGAGGTGTGTCTTTGGAGTGTTTTCCTGAATATTTCCACAAAGGCGTCGGAATGTTTTTTCCCCTCTCTGTGTACATAGTTTCTTTTTAGCTTAGCAGAGAAGGCCTAAAAAACTTTCCATCAGCTCTGAATACCAGCTTCCATTTTGGCCAGCTTCTTACCATAGATCTTCTTAAATTCTTTCAGATATCTTGCTAGGTTTCAGGCAGGACATCCTGGAAGTATTAATCAACCCCTTGAATGTAAAAGGCACCTCAAAGAGGGTGCAAAGATACTACTTCCCAATCCAGAGCCACTATCAAAAATAGCAGAGAGAGAGAGACAGAGAAGAAGTGAAGAAGGATTTAGACAATTACCCTGAGAGTTGGCAAAAGTGTGTAAGAAACTTGCTGCAAATGGAGTGCAATCCACATTTCTGTCTTACCATATTTGGGGCCCCCAACCTAAAAGTCACCAAATTAAGTTCTCAGGACCCCAAATGAGAGAAACAAGAAAGCAATGGCTGTCCCTGGGAGAAAAAGTTTCAACAGGCAATGGGTACCCAAAAGTAAATCCATGAATAACAACCCATAGCTCTAATTGTTACAAATGTAATTTTGCCTGTCAATTTAATTTGAAAAGAAGGGGCAAAATCAAATTGTACCCTCCTCTCTCAATCAAACACCACAGATAGACTTATGTGAGAGCTGACTTTGGTAAGAAATCTCTTCCTTTGTTACCTTCTGCCAGTTCTCCCAAGATCCCATCTGCAGGTTACAAATGAGTGAGGAGTCTCAGTGGGCCTTATCTTAGTTACCAGAAACTGTAGAGAAGAAAAAAATAAATTTTCTACCCTGTATGTCTCCTCTGGAACTTCATAAATGGTTATCTTATCGAGTTTCTCTTTCAGGATTTCCGTTGGTAAATTTAAGCTGGACACATTGGACTCAGTTCAGTGTATAGCAGCGTCAGTCCCACCCACGATCTGATCTAGTTTCCCAGTTGGACACAGTCCAACTCTAGTCTGTCTGAACCCAGTCTGGAAAAAGAAATACTTAAATAAAGTCTTAAAGCTCATAATGTAAGAACTAGAATCTGAAAGGGATTTACCCATGACCTCTAGAGGCAGCACCAAGGCAACAAGCTCACCGGACTCAGTAGTACATTTGCTTGGTTGCCTGTTGCACCTGGGGATCATCAGAAGTCTCCTTTGGACACATGGACAAAACCAAGGTGCGGGGGTGGAAGGAAGGGAGGGAGGTGAGTTTGGCTGTGTCGGGGGAACTGGTGGGGGGTAAATGAAGACAATTGTAACTGAGCAACAATAATTTTTTTTTAAATAAGTCTCCTTTGGTTTCCCCTTCTGACACAAGAACTGTTAAAATATAAATTGAGGCATATTGAAATTTTTAAAGATTTATTTGAGCAAAAAGTGATTTAAATCATTCAGAATTCAATCTAGAACATAGAACTCAAGGAACTCTAGAAAATAAAGACTTCTTGCCTGGCTGGTGTAGCTCAGTGGATTGAACACGGGCTGGGAACCAAAGGGTCCCAGTTCGATTCCCTGTCAGGGCACATGCCTGGGTTACAGGCCAGGTCCCCTGTGAGGGCCACATGAGAGGCAACCATACATTGCTGTTTCTCTCCCTCTCTTTCTCCTTCCCTTCCCCTCTCTCTAAAAATAAAAATAAATAAAATCTTAAAAAAAAATGAAAAGAAAGACTTCTATAGGTAGAAGGAAGAGGAAACAATAAAGTCATATTAAGTAAAAAAGCAGGTTTGTTATTGCAAAGTTACTTTCCTTTAGGAGATGGCGGGGATGTAATAGGCAGATTAAGTAACTGGTACTGATCAAGTGGTTCCCAATAGAGTGGTTTAAGATTCCATTTTGGAGAGACCTGAAACTGTACTTAAGGTAAGTCTTAGACTGATGATGTGGACTTTAGCATAAGCCATTCGATTTTGGATAAGTGGTCTTGTTTTTAACACTGCTTATGCCGGGGGGAAAAATGCCAAAATAAGTGAGCATTAACCTATTTTGATTTTTTAAGTCTTTTAAAATATATTTTACTTAGAACTCTCTTCCTTCTCTTACTGCTATGGGCCACTTATCCATTTCTTTTTAATATGATGAAAAAAATGAATGTCCATGTTCTTTCCATTGTTTTTTATTTCCTATAGATTAGATTAACTTTAGAAAGTTAGTAAGTTATTCTATGGGAACTTTTACATAATATAATATCAAGAAATGTGATTGTTGAGTTACAGAAAATAGCAATTTTATGATAACAATACCTTGCAAATCCAAGAAAAAAACCCTCTAAGTGATATATACAGCTTATATTTCAAGGTAATTAAATAATTTGTTAAAGTTATATCATGTGTGAAGGCTGAGGTCAAGACTAGTAAGACAAAATTTTAATTTATAATTTAATCAGTTAAGGTTTTCTTTTACTAAAAACCATGTAAGTAGAGTTATTTATCTTCAAATATTCAAAACATAAATTTAAATTAAAAAGGAGCCAAGTACATAGCCCTCTTTACTTTTGTATGGAGTACAAAATATACTCTTGGCTTTGCCAAATAATGTTACGTATTTCTAAAACAATTTTTTGATAATTTAAAGATGTCATCCACTAGAAATCACTGTCTAACTTTCTATTTATCTTCATTGTAATAATGATTATCAACAAAAACAACAAAAAATGAGTTAATTGTGGATCACATATATGCAGGGACCATGATGTTGTAGGTGGGAAATTAGGGCCTTCCATGGGATTGTGAGGAAAGCATTCCAAGTACTCATGCATGGGAGAATGCGGCGTGGCATGGCTTATTCGTGTGGATATAAACGCTGCCCCCTGGGTCCCATCTCCCTCTGTTCCCACCATAGAAAATGCCCAATCTTATTCCTAGCAACGCCAAAAGCAAAGCCTGTGTCCAGAGTTTTTACTGCATATTTAAGCTTATTCCTTTGGAGTGAGTCAACTGCTTAGCGGTGTCAGCCTCCATCTAGGTAGCTTAACTTGATCGCAGCTGCTCTGTTGGCAGAGTTCACATGGCCACCAGCCGTGTGGCTGCTAATGCCACATGGCTATGGAGAGAGGACATATAAGTACATGAAGTGAGTACTGGTTGAGAGAGAGAGAGAGATTCTTTGTTCCACTAGAATTATAACCAGGAGTATTTTCAAAATGACCAGTCAAATTTCCAGGTTTTAAAGAGCTTTTGATGGGTCCATACTCCCTAGTTAGACTGACAGACCTGTATGGTCAAGAAGTTTCCTCTGCAACCCCCAACAATCCTGTGCCAGAGGAGAGGAAGGGGAGATTGTTAATCCCCTTGGCAGACCAGTATTGGAATCCCCTGGAGTTTGAAATGCTGTAGCTTCCTGGTGAAGCAAACAGGCTAATGCTTCCCCATTTATTAAGCTCAATATCTAGTTCCCTTTGCTCCCCTTTCATTTAGTAATATGTAGTTACATACCAACAGTAATGATAAGATACTGAAGACTATAGTATTAGAAAAATCAGTAAGTGTAAGAATATATAAATATATGCAGAAGTGAAGAACTGAAGACATGCCTTTTCTTTGGTTCTTTTCTTTAGAAGACTATTAAAAGTAATAAAATAAAACTATGGAAAAGCAATATTAACTTCAATAATGAACTGATAAATCAGGACATTTGTCAGTTTTAATCTAGGAATAAAGAAAGTAGTATCTTTATAGAGATTATACAGAGCAACACAGTTAATAAAGCCTTGAGAAAAAGATTATAAAGGTATTAAAGTGAATGCCCAAGTTTCATACTGGTAAAATTGAGAGAATAATGGAATTAGGAGTGTGGAAGGGTGCTTAGCAGGAAATTCAAGAGTCTGACCTACCTTGTCACATTAAGTTTTAGATGGCATTGGAACCTACAGGAAAATGTCACAGGTAAAAGTATAGATAGTGAATTGAATAAAGCACACCATGTCCTGGGTAGAGAAACCAACGGAATTGGAATTGATCAGATGATAATTGAAGACATGTGAAAAGATAAAGACCATTGAGGAGAGAATGGAGGAGAACACAAAAGGGTAATAAAGGGTAAATATATTCTACAGAGTGAGTTAAACTTGTAACACTGGAAAAGTTACTTACCTGACTAGAAAGAAAAAGGGAAGTGTTTCATCGTGAACAAATATCTGATAAAGACTTTTTTTATTGTTTTCCAAGCACAATTGTCTCCATTTTCACCCCACCAAGCCCCCCTACCCCACTCACCCCGCCTCCCACTCTCGAACCTACCCCCTTTGGCTTTGTCCATGTATCCTTTATATGTGTTCCTTGATGGCCCTTCTCCTATTATCCCCTATTATCCCTCGCCCCCCTCCTCTTTGGTTGCTGTCAGTTTGTTCTTTATTTCAGTGTCTCTGGCTGTATTTTTGCTTGCTTGTCTGTTTTGTTGATTAGGTTCCACTTATAGGTGAGATTACATGGTATTTCTCTTTCACTGTCTGGCTTATTTCACTTATCATAATGCTCTCCAGTTCCATCCGTGCTGTTGCGAAAGGTAGGAGCTCCTTTTTTCTTTCTGCTGCATAGTATTCCATTGTGTAAATGTACCACAGTTTTGAAATTGAGTAAGATGTGTTGGGGTTTTCAAGTAGGAAGAATATAAAGATGTGACGAATATAACAGTGTAGTGACTATTAGATCACGAGTTGATATAGGTAAAGAGATTGAGAGTTTAGAAATGTATAGAATTACATGGTGCATTTAATTTTGGAAGGGAAGTAGCTACCTTACAAAAGGAATCCTAGATGAAAATAGAGGGCTGAAATTGGATTGTGAGATCAAGATGAGAACTAGATGTCTGAAAGCCTAGGTACTTTCATAAATTGCCTGTTCATGGAGATATAAAAAGAGATAGTAGCGGGAAAGGCATGCTTTCCAGCTGCAGAATCAAAGCAAGACTGACATGGTGGAAGCAAGGAGAGTAGTGGGAAAAGAAGAGGCTGTGTGTTTAAGTATAGATGCCACTTAAAGATAAATGAGTTTTTTCTGAAGTTCAAAAATATGTCAGTTCTGAACAGCGTTTTCATTGAAGTTTTGTGAGTTGCAAATAAAATCTTTCATTTTCTAACAAAAAATAAAAATATTGGAAAGTTTTCATGAGAAATCCCTTCTCTGTGACCTTGCTATTACTACATCCGTGTTTATTCACAGTTTGACATCTGTTTATATTTTCAAGACAATGAAAAGAAAACCCCCTGCCTATGCCAAGACACACTGTCTTGTCTTATTCTCTCTTCAAAAGAACTAGCTGAAAAAAGCAAAACCAGATTCCTGGAGGGAAAATTCAGCCCTAAGTTACCTTTATGAAATAGGACCCCCCCCCAAAAAAAAAATCTGTACAGAGCATTGTTGAAACCAAAAGAAAACTGTACAAACAAAAATTGTAGGCTTTCTCTAGGATCTTCTAGATAACGAAAAAATGTTTGATGATTAAACATTTAATTTTACACTGTTTTTATTCACAATATTCATAACTCAAAGTATTTGTAAAGAATACTGCAGCAAGTACCTCATCATAGTCAGCAATCCTCCTCTTCCTCCACACCCACCAACCACAGCAATGATCCTCCTAAATTATACGACTGGTCCACTCACAACCACTTCATCACCTCCATCTCTCACCTCTGAAACCGCTCTCCCAAACCTGCAGACTTCTCAATGTCAAAGGCTCTCTCTTCTTTTCTGCAGGAAATGGATCCTGAATCTTTGGAAACTGCTTCCCTGCCATCTCCTTAGATGGTGAGTGCTTAGATTCGCATGACACCTCAGCTTTAGGAACTGCACTTGCCCCTTAAATTCCATTACTTCACCACTTAAAATAAATACAAAAACCAGTTCTGTTGAGAAGATAGACCTTTAGCTACAACAGTTTCCCTTCTGTGCTGCTCTTTTCTCCCATGTTTTCTGGGGATATACCCCAGTTGGCCACATCCACTGAGCCCTGGCTCAGTTTTCATCACCTCAAACTCTTACCATTATTTTAAAGGACTCCAATAACTACATATTACAAATCCCAAAGCTTTCCTTCCTGTCAACGCCTTTTCACAATCTCATGTCAACTGACTCCTTTTTCTCCACTTTAGTAATCCATACCTTCAGCCAAAATTTAGATCACTATCACAAAATTACTGCCTTCACTTTCTCCAAACAAATATTTCATTTTCTTCACTTATTTCCTATCTAATTAGATAGCCAACAATCTCATTTCAATTAACAGTATGTAAACTCCTGTGCCTCCCTAACTTTTGGTTGCATATGTCTAGCAAAACTATAACTCTAAACAAATCCAAACATTTGCTTTCTCTGTGACTCATTTCAAGATTCAGGGATAGAGAAAAATCACAAAGAAAGTACAGGCGATTATCAGTTTCACAGGTGCCCTCACAATAGTGCTCATACATGTCACAAATCCCATGTGTTAGATTCAGTCTACCAATTGTCCACAGTGACAATTCTAAACCTTCTGTAGACTCACCAAACATTTGATAGTCTCTGATATTTGGTATGTGTTCAGTTCTTGAACACATTCTTCAGTTACAAGACATGCATTTTTCTTTTTGTTTCTGCTGCTATAATAAATTTTTATATCTTTTGGTAAATACAGATGATGGGTTCTCTTGAGTACAATCAGTAGTGGAATAGTTGATTCATAAATTATGTTAAATTTACATAAAACAACCAAATGCTTTACGAAATGGTTACACCAGTTTACATTTTCACCAACTAAATGTAGGATATTCAATTTCTCCATATTCCTGCCGAATTCAGGTGCTATGTGTTGCTTTAATTTTAGCTACTCTAGTGGGTAATGAAGTGGTATTCTGCTGTTTTGATATATATTACTTTGATGAGTAATGATATTGAGCAGTTTTGAAAGTGTGTTGCTGATAAATATATTCTTACTGTAAGAGGTTTTTCCTAGGCTTTTGTTCTGTTCATTTCTTTAAATTGGCTGTTTTTCTTTTCACTAATGATTTTTAAGATTTTTAAAGTTGTATATTCTATATTGTCTACATATTATTCCAGTCTTTGGATTGCTTTTGTTTTCTTAATGGTGTGTTTTAAAGACTAGAAGTTTCACTCATTTATTTTTTGACAAAGAATATTTTACCAATATTTTAATATGATTACTGATTTATTGCACATGCATAGGATATTTATATCTTTTTTAATTGAAACAATTTTACAATTTTTAGAGAAATTTTAGTTTTATAAAAAAATTGAGAGGGAGCTACAGAGATCTCCTATATACCACATGTCCCCAACAGACATAACCCCCTGCGGTATCTATAGATTGCACCATAGTGGTACATGTGTTACAGTTGATGAATGTATATTGACAGGTTATAATCACCCAAAATCCATAGTTTACATTAGGGTTCACTGTTGGAGTGGTAAATTTCATAGATTTGTATAACTGTATAATGGCATGTACGCATCATTATGGTATCATACAGAATATTTTAACTGCCTTAACCTTCTTTGCTTTGCCTCTCTGCCCCTTTGTTCTCTCAGCTGCGGGCGACCACTGAGTGTTTTACTGCCTTCACAGTTTTATTTTTCCAAGAATGTCATATAGTTGGAATCATACAGTATGTAGCATTTCTACATTGACTTTTTTCACTTACTAACATGCCTTAAAATGCTCTTACATGTCTTTTCAAGGCTTGATAGGTCAATCCTTTTAAGATGAATAACATTCCATTGTTGGGATTAGCCACAGTTTTATCCAGTCACCTACTGAAGGACATCTTGATCCTGCCCAAGTTTTGAAACTTATTAATAAAGCTGTTGAACATAACCATGTGCAGATTTTTGGGGGCTCATAAGTTTCAACTACTTTCAGTAAATACCAAAGAATGTGATTGCTGGATCATATGGCAAGATAGGTTTACTGTTTTTTTTTTTTTTAAGATTTTATTTATTTATTTTTAGAGAGGGGAAGGGAGGGAGAAAGAGAGGGAGAGAAACAGCAATGTATGGTTGCCTCTCACATGGCCCTCACTGGGGACCTGGCCTGCAACCCAGGCATGTGCCCTGATTGGGAATTGAACCGGGACCCTTTGGTTCCCAGCCCGCGCTCAATCCACTGAGCTACACCAGCCAGGGCAGATATGTTTACTTTTATAAAAAACTACTGAATTGTCTTCTAAAGAGCCTGTGTCAATGTGCAATTTTACCAAGCACGAATGAAAGTTACCATTTTCCATATCCTCCCAAACATTTGGTGTTGTCAGTGTTCCAGTGTTTGGCCATTCTAATAGGTATGTATCTTATTGTTGTTTGAATTTGAATTTTCCCGATAATACATGACATGAGGCATCTTTTCATAACCTTATTTATGTTTATGAATCTTCTTTGGTGAAGTATCTTTTAAGGTTTTTAGCCCATTTTTAAAACTGCATTGTTTGTTGTCTTATTGCTAAGTTTTAAAGCTTCTTATTATATTTTAGGCAATTCTTTATCAGATGTGTGTTTTGCAATATTTTCTTCAAGGCTATGAAGTCTGCTTACTCTTATGACTTTGTATTTCACAAACAGAAGCTTTTAATTTTAATGGCATCCAGCTTATTCATGTATTTCTTTCATGAATTATGCTTTTGGTGTTTTAGCTAAAACCAGAACCCCCATATCTGAGGTCATTGGGTTTTCTCCTATGTTATTTTCTAGGTGTTTTATAGTTTTGTATTTTACATTTAAGTCTGTTGTACATTTTGATTTAGTTTTTATGAAGGGTGTAAGGTCTGTGTCTAAGTTCATTTATTTGCATGGGTATGTTTAGTTATTCTAGAACCATCTGTGAAAAAGACTATCTTTGCTCTATTGCATTGCCTTTGCTCTTTGTCAAAAACATGTTTACTACTAATATGGCTCTATTTGTGGACTTTCTATTATGTTGATTGATATGTTTGTTTACTCTTTCACCGAAACCAAAATGACTTGATTAGTATAGCTTTATAAGTATTGGGGTCAGGATGTATCAATCCTCTACCTTTATTCTTTACTTTTAATAGTATTTGGGCTGCTCTGTGTCTTTGCTATTCCATATAAACCTTATAAACATTGGCAATAACTACAGCATAACTTGCTTGGTTGGATTTTGGTTGGAATTACATTTAATCTATACAGTAAAATAAGAACTGACATCTTGACAATATTTGGTCTTCTTATCCATGAATATGGACTCTTCATTTATTGAGATTTTTTATTTTGTTCTTTAGAGTTTTGTAATTTTTCTCTTACTGACTTTGTACATATCTTGCTAGATTTATACCTAAGTATTTTATTTTTTCTATGCTACTGTGAATGGTATTGTGTCTCTATTTTTAAATTGCTCCTGTTTATTGTTAGTATATAGGAAAGCAATCGACTATTATATATTAACCTTGTACCCTACAACTTGGCTTATTAATATTAACGCTAGGAATATTTTTTGTTCTTTCAGATTTTGAACATAAATTATTGTGTTATTTTTTAACAAAGACAGAATTATTCATTCTTTGCTAATCTGTATGACTTTTATTTCCTTTTCTTACCATATTACATTAGCTATAACTTTCAGTACAATGCTGAAAAGTTGTAACAGAAAACACCTTTGCCTTGTACCTTATCCTAATGGGAAAGTTTTAAGTTTCTCACCATAGGAGATGATGTTAGTTGTAGGCTTTTGTAGATATTTTAACCAAGTTGAGCAAGTGATTTTTTCTGCCTTAGAAATTGTTAGCTACTACAAAGTCACAAATAAATAATCTTATTTTATTTTAAATTTTATAATTTTAGCTTGTATCTTTAGTATATAATTCTTTTCAAGTAAATTTTTCCATATTGTGTAAAATAGAAGTTTAAGCCATTTGTTTTAGACATATGTGTGTGTTTATATTTATATATACATGTATATATATATGTGTGTGTGTGTATATATATATATTTCCAGTAGAAAAATAATTTTCCCTTTAGTGTTTTTTTTTAAGATTTTATTTATTTATTTTTAGAGAGAGGAGAAGGGAGGGAGACAGAGAGGGAGAGAAACAGCAATGTATGGTTGCCTCTCACATGGCCCTCACGGGGACCTGGCCTGCAACCCAGGCATGTGCCCTGACTGGGAATCGAACTGGGACTGTCTGGTTCCCAGCCCGCGTTCAATCCACTGAGCTACACCAGCCAGGCTCCCTTTAGTGTTTTATAACTTAAATTTATAAGATAAACTAACCATACACGTAAAGACCTATTTATGAACATTTTATTTTTCCAACATTACTCTGATAACTCCTTAGTGGAGCTTTATGGTAAGTCTTGCTTTAAAAGTTTATACTTCTTTAAGATTGTTCTACTACTTCTACAATCTTTGAATGTCCAATCATATTTTAGATTCTTATCAAGCCTGAGAAGAGTGGCATCTTAACAATATTGAGTTGAGTTTTTTATTTATAATTATGGTATATCACCATATTAATTAGGTTCCTTTATTTTTCACCAGAATATTTTAAAGTTTTCATTGTAACTGCCTTGATACATTTGTTAAATTTATTCCTACACATATCACTTTTATTACATCTAAATAGTAAAATGTTTAAAATTTTAAGATGTTATTTTTCTTGTTAAGTGATAAAATATAAATGATTGTTTTGTATACTGATGTACTCCATGATTTTCCTAAATTCATCTAGTAATTCCAATAGTTCTTTGGAAGCTCCTTCAGAATATTCTACATAAAAACTGATGTCATTTGTGAATGGAGATGAATTTACTTCTTTTCTTATCCAAAAGCCTTTCATTTTTCTTGTTTTATTGCATTAGGTGCACCTCCAATGACTGTTGTTTACAGTTTGCATGGGATATAGCTGTACTTCCATCAAGCTGCTCTTAAAATTTAAGTGAATCTTTATAAAACATATTATAGTGGGATCTTTCTTTGCTTTATTTGTCCTTACAATTTTCCCTTTTACTTGAAATGATTATTCACTTAAAATAATTATTTATAATTTTATGTTTAATTCTTCAATCTTACTAAATTATCTAGAACAACAAACAACAACAACGAAAGAATGACATCCTTTAAGACATTACTCCTACGCCTTCCATGTAGTTTAGTTGTTAAGAATGTAACCTATTTTAACTTTGTTTATCATAAATTTTGTAACTGATACTCTTTCATTTGCTAAATATAATTTGTTTTTATTTCTCTTTTAATTGAAAAGTTGTTAGAGTGAAATCTTAAATAAGATTTTCATTTTGTAGGTAAAAAATAGGGAAAATATGTAAAATAACTAAAACCATAATAACACATTTTTCCTATTAATTCATAAAAGTTTGTTTAAATAATCTTCAATCTAGAGCCATGTTGAATCTTTTCAACCAAAATATATTATTACCCATAATAAACTTTTCAAGTTATTTTGTCATAATCCATACTCTTAATTAAAATTTCTAAGGAAAATGTTTTTATATTCTTTAAAGGTTATGACATTTAATATTATAGCAAAACCTTATATGACATGAGTTTTCATCTTGGAGCTAAACTTTATTGAGTAAAGCTAATATATTTTTATTATTTATATATTTATTAATTTAAATAGTGTAATTTTATGGTAATTTTTCCATTACCCTTTGTCACCCTTAGGCCTTCGTCCACCTTCACCCACACCCTCGTGCCTCTGCAATCACAACATGTTGTCCAGATCTATGAGCTCTTATTTTTTAAAGTAAGTATGTGTAAAAATAAGATTTCCTGAAATACAACTTTAGATTTTCTTTAGTTTTTTTCTACATTTTCTAAAATTGATAGAGACTGTATGTAACTAATGTCTTTTCTTTGTTGTGTCTCAGATACATTGTAATATTTCGAGATAACTTTTAGACAGCATATTAATTAGAAAGTATAAATTTTCTGAATTTGACATTAAATTTATGTGTCATATATTTATATTTTATATCTCTATATAGTGTTTATACATATATTTTCCAAGTATGTGTGCATATAATATATATTTATATGTACAGTATTTATATGTATAACCGCATATGTGGAGTATGTAGATATGCATAAAGTGTGTGTGAATGCGTATGTGTTGGTAGCCATCCATCCATACACACACATACATACTTCAGGAAAAAAAAAAATTTAAATTCTAAAACCTCTTTCCTTACTCTGCCAACTCCTAAGCTATTTTCTCTCTCAACTTTAAAATTACTCTCCGGTATACCACTTCATGACGGGACTGAGACTATCCAAACCAGTGTCTGTTTTGCCAGCTATTCTCAGTTTCTAGTAATAGAAGATGATTGGCAAACTTGAGAAAAGAGAAGGGATTTGTGCCTTAAAGTTTTCTTCCTGCTTCTGTTTGCTTCTTGTTTCTAAATCATCACTCTGACAATGTACCTTCATCCTGGAAGTGGCAGGCTGTTCCTTAACAGCAGGAGAATCCGTTTTGCAATTTGTTATACCCTTAGAACCGGCCTTACATTGTTCCTTAAAGACCTCAATTCCAGTTGGCCAGAGCTCACTTCTTGGAAATCTTGACCTCAGCTCCATGGGGATTCCTGGTTTCAAAAACAACAGCAGGAGCATAGCAGCACCCCCTTCTCAGGAGTCTGAATTTAGTTCTGCAGGGACCTCCAGCAAACATCTCTGTTTTACTCATTTCAGCCTCTTTCCCTTGCTTTGGTAACCATTTCTGACATTCCCGCATTTGAGCTGTTTTGTTAGTGTTTATTTTTTATTTTTCTTATTTGATGCTTCCACACAGTAAACAATTTTTACATATTTTTTTCTGTTAAAAGAACTGTTGTCGTTTCTTTCTCTGGACCTTTATTGGAGTGATATGCACACACTTCTGTTGCTGATCACATTGATACAATGTAATATGATACCTCTTTTCAACTAAGCCCTACAAATCTTTAGTTCATTTGAAATGATGCTCAGCAGTTGATTCCGAACTACTACATCTCCAATAATAATATCCATATATAGTTTATCTTACCATTTTAAATATGGATTTTATTATGGTATCCTATAAGAGAGAAGCTGCAAGTTTTTTGATGTAGGCAATAGTAATATATAACGGTCAGTGGTATACAGGTATAAATCTTCCTCATTTCTCAATCACCTACTTACAGTTTTTGTGAAATTCTTTAGGTGGAATGAGTCATATCCATATAATGAATCATTAAATTATCCTTACTAGAGTAACAAGAATAGTGTAAAAATATCTTTAATTTTAGAAAAAAATTGCAAATTATGAGCCATTTGCTGAGCATCTATTGCTCAGTAAATGATTCTTGTCATGTGCAAAACAGAGTGCAAACATATGACACTACTTATATTTTTCAAAACTGAAAATCTTTTTTTTTTTACTTTATTGTTTAATTACAGTTGTCTGCATACTCTCCCCTCCCCTCCCCCTCCAATCCCATCTCCCTTCCCTGCCTCCCTCCCCTTCCTTGGTTCTGTCCATGTGTCCTCTATAGTGGTTCCTGAAAACCCTTCTCCCTATTGTCCCCTTCTCCCCCCCCCCTGTTATTTTAGTGACAATTAAACTTTCATATAAGTAATCTCATGTATAGAGAAATCAAAACATAATATTAATAACCAGGAAGAGGATTTCACATTATTTGAGACAAATATGGCAGACAAATGATTTTCCCTGACATTTTACAGTAGAAACTTCAGCTCTCTGATAGGATATTATTAATCGTGTGTCATGCTTAGTGATTCAATAGATTTCTTTACCAAACAACATGGATTAACTTTGAAATCTAATCAGTAAAATATGAAGTTTAGATAAACATCTAAGAAATTGTGTTTATTAAAACAGGAGTTTATTTAACTGGTATGTTTCTGAGACACTGTAAATTTAAGAATGAAACTTTATGCTTCATTATTGCTGTTTAAGAGTTTGAATAAGGCACTATAGATTATAAATAATATAAAAAGTAAAGCACATGTTTTAATTCATAATAGATTGACCTAGAAAATACAAAACTAACAAATACATAAAATAAGAATATTTAATTATTTTTGCATCTTTGTCATTGAGACTATCTGGTACTCTCTGATGAATTTTAAAAGTTGCCAGCTATGTATTTAAACTCAGCATTACTCATGGATGACTATATGAATACACAATTTGAATCACTGTGGTAATCAGATCACCGGGTAGCTATTTCAGCATTTGTTTCATCTTTTGGGGTTCTTCGGTAACTGACAGAAGTTCAATACCAAGGTGTATAAAGATGTGGTGAAATGGGAATTATCATACATTGCTGTGAGGAAGTAATTTTCGCAACTTCTTTGGAAAGCGATTTATCATTATTTGGTAAACTTAGAATATTCTTCTATGAGATGTATGTCTTTCAGAAACTCTAAATACTTCCATATGCTTTCATGTTAAATAATGCTTGCTATAGCATTATTTTCAATAGCAAATATTAAAATAAAATCATGTCCAGTGAGAAGAAAATAATAGATAATAGAATCATAAGTGGAATCCTAAACTGCAGTTAAAAATAGAAGTTGTAATATAAAAATAATTTTCAAAACATAAAGTTGAATTGAAAGTTGGACTACATTGATTAGAATAAATCAGAAGATAGAAGAGATGCATTAATTCAAACACAATTTCTCTGAATAAGAGATTTTAAAGTTATTGTCCATGAAAACTGTAGAAAATTTCCTCTAATGTAGATCTAGATTAAGACAAATTAATAAAATTTATGAATTTATGACTGAGATTAAGGATTATTTTAAATTGAAACTGATTTTTAAAATATGTGAATATTATGTTTGAGAATTGTTCACTTTAAAAGTAAGCCTTGTTGTGTACTTATTTTTCTTTTTAATTTTATTACAATTTAAGTTTTATTATATATGTATATGTGTATGCATATATGTATATACACATCATCACTACTTTATTAACATTTGGTGAGCACTGAAAAATGAAAAAGTTATAGGGTTTCTGAGAATATTTTGTGATAAATATTTTAAGTGTTAAACCTTCAAAAGACTTGAAGTTTCTTTAAAATGCCCTCTTAGAGTCTTCTCTTTTAACATTTTAGACACATTTGGCTCTTTTAAAGCTAGGTATCAAGACAAAAAGATTCTGCCAAAGATGTAATATCCAATCTGTCATGGGAAGCTTTTCTATCATTCCTGAGAAATCTTTTTGTGTATGAACCTTCCTAGAACAGAAAAAGATTTATAACCAAGTAACAAGCTACAGTGAAATGTCATTGTAACATTCCAGAATTATTTATAAAACTCATTACCAGTCATCTCTGTTTTTACATGAATAGTAAATGATAAATTTTAATGAAATTAAGAAAGTAAGAGTAGTAAAATAAATTCAGCATTGTGAGTATTTTAAAGACAGCAACATGAGAAATATGCTTTAGTACCTTGAGCACAAACAGATTTATAGCTTTGGAAGGAAACAAATAGTTTATCTTCATGTATTGACTGCCATTGACTTGGGTTGTCATTGATTTGGATAATCATAGACTAGTTCATATATGTATATGTGTGTATGCATGCATGTGTGTATCTAAAGAACCATCCAAATTTAATAATACATGACTGTTATCTGTGCTGAAAACATCAAAGTAAAATGTTCAGAGCTTAATAGTTTATTTTTATTTATTTGATTTTACTTTTATTTTTGCATTCAAAGTTATTTTAGTTTCAGGGGTACAGCACATTGGCTAAAAATCATATACTTTACAAAGTGAGACTCCCATTATTTCAAGTACCCCCTAGCACCATACATAGTTATTACAATATTATTGATATATTCCCTATGCTGTACTTTACATTACTATAATATTTTATGACTAACACTATGTAGTTTTTAACCCTTCTCTTTTTTACCCAGCCCCTCAAGCCCTCTCCCTCCTGGCAGTCATCAATATGCTTTCTGTATCTATGAATCTATTTCTATTTTGTTTATTTTTAAAAATTTTACTCTTTAGATTTCACATATAAACAAAATCATATGGTATTTATCTTTCTCTGTCTGACTTATTTCACTTAGCATAATACCCTCTTGGTCTATCTATTCTGTCTCAAGTGGTAAAATTTTATTTTTTTTATTTCTGAGTGATATCCCATTGCATATATGAGGTCTGTCCAGAAGGTATCCAGCCATGTAATATGAAAAATAAAGACATTTATTGAAGAAGGTACAAGTTACAAAAAACGTTATACACAGGACAATGACACCTCAGTCCCCTTCAAAGTAGGAGCCTTGGGTCCTCACACAATTCTCCCAATTGCCATTAGCTGCCCCATCATATTTTTCTGAGTTAAACACCCTTGTTCATTTAAAGGACAAATTAACATTAGGAAATTCTGGGAGAACTAAAAGCTTTGTGAAGGACAATAAATATTTAATTGAGCTGCGTGAAATTGTCATTGTTATACAGACACCAGATAGAACATAGATACTAGAAAGTATCTAGCCATGTGAGAAATAGAGACATTTATTGAAGACAATACAAAACACATTTTAATAGGACAATGACACTTCAATTGCCTTCAAAGTAGGCACCTTGGGACCTCACACCATTTCCCCAGCATCTTTTCCACTGTTCAAAACACTCTGCAAAATCCTTTGTTGGAATCTCCGTCAGCGGCCTCATCATATTTTCCTGAATGTCATTGACAGTCTGAAATCTCTTCCTTTTCAAAGGTGATTTAGTTTTGGGAAAAGCCAGAAGTCGCAGGGCATCAAATCTGGAACATGAAGGGGCTGAGTAACCTGGATGATTTGATGTTCCTCCAGAAACTTTGCATGAGATGTGATGTATGAGCTGGTGCATTGTTGTGTTAAAGCTGCCAATCACCAGTTGCCCATAGCTGTGGCCTTCTGAATCCAAATTGTTTTACGGAGGAATATTCAAACTTAACACAAAATTTGATGCAAATTCATTGCTCTACTTGCTCATTTTGAATGCAACAACCACACAGTATACATGCTCCCTCAACAGTGTCTACACCTCCACTGACTAGTACATTGAAGTTGGCATTGTTTATACATGTGCATTGCAGTCCACTCTCCATGGCTGCCAGAGTACATTGATTCATGCAAACCATTCTTATTATATTAACAATGTTGGGACTTTTTCTGAACAGAACTTCATAAGTGCCACGACTTTTTATCTACTTGTGCATTGGTGGACACTTGGGTTGTTTCCATATCTTGTCTGTTGCAAATAATGCCGTGATGAATATAGAATGTATATAATATTTTGAGCTAGTGTATGGGGTTCTTTGGATATACCCAGAAATGGAATCGCTGAGCCATAAGGTAGTTTTATTTTTAATTGTTTTGAAGAACTTCCTGTTTTTTTATAATGGTTGCAACAATCTGCATTCCTACCAACAGTGTATGAGAATTCCCTTTTCTCCACATTGTCTTCGACACTTGTGTGTTGATTTATTGATGAATAATTTAAAATATATGGCGACCTGTTTCAAAGGAAGTAATATTTGTCTTCTCAATAAAAATGTGAAATCAAAAAAAAATTCTTCTAGTCCGCCCTGGCTGGTGTAGCTCAGTGGATTGAGCGCGGGCTGGGAACCAAGCGGTCCCGGTTCAATTCCCAGTCAGGGCACATGCCTGGGTTGCAGGCCAGGTCCCCGTGAGGGCCATGTGAGAGGCAACCATACATTGCTGTTTCTCTCCCTCTCTTTCTCCCTCCCTTCCCCACTCTCTAAAAATAAATAAAAATAAAATCTTTAAAAAAAAAAAAAAAAAAAATGTGAAATCATACCATGCATATTTTTAAATATCTCAGAAATAAAATGTAAGTATTTATTACTAGTAGCTGAAATATTTCTTTTAGTTCTCAGTTTCAATATTGTTCTAATGTAAAAGCAGTGTTAGATAAAAATTATTTAAAGACAAAAGTCTTTATATCCAAATTATGAGAGAACATATAATAGAAGTTATGAAAATACTGAAGGAAATTTTTACATTTAAATAAATGGTAATTAAGGAAAAAATTAAAATACCAAACATATTCTAGATACAAAACCTGTCTAATGATTTTATCCCTAAAAAATAAATATCTCATTATATTATGCATTTATTAATAAAGATATTGATCAGAGGCACTATTATTAAACACATCTTACTAAAGATTAAACTTATATTATTAAATTATTTTATTTATATTTAGTACAGATATTTAGCAAAATATTTCTAGCTCTATTGCTCCATCAGCTTTTTTAAAAATTACTTTATTGTTGTTCAATTACAGTTGTCTGCATTTTCCCCACACCACTCCCCCCCAGCCCCAGCTCAACCCACCTCTCTTCTTTGCTTCCACCTTCCCCCTTGGTTTTGTCCATGTGTCCTTTATAGTACTTCCTGAAAACCCTTCGCCCCACTGCCTGCCCCCTCTGGTTATTGTTAGATTTTTCTAAATTTCAATGTATCTGGTTATATTTTGCTTGCTTTTTTCTTTTGTTGATTATGTTCTAGTTAAAGGTAAGATCATATGGTATTTGTCCCTCACTGCCTGGCTTACTGCACTTAGCATAATGCTCTCCAGTTCCATTCATGCTGTGGCAAAGGGTAGGAGCTCCTTCTTTCTCTCTGCTGTGTAGACTTCCATTGTGTAAATGTACCATAGTTTTTTGACCCATAAGCTTTTTATGATGTCATGATAGCTTAGCCACAGAGCCTAGAGCCTGCAGCATAAATATGCTAACAAGTAAACTCATGAAGAGGTAGTGAGTGGACTGCCTCAGATTCCCTAATAACATGGAAAACCCAACTTCTTAAAGGAGAAACTAGCAACTGTGAGATGGAACCAACAACACCAATAAGAACAAATAGTGTGGGCTAAAACTCATGAATAAGAATGGAATTTCTTAAACAGATGCTATATTTATAATATGCACAGCTGATGTTTTATTTTTTATTGTTATTCAAATACAGTTTTCCCAACTTCCCCCCATTACTCTCCCCTGCTCTACTCACGTGTTTTAAATGTCCAGGTTGAGAGATGGTGTGAACTATGTTAAACAGTCTATAATGGTACTCCTCAATGGGAGAAATAGAATAATCTTTTAGAGAGGGGTATGGTTTAAATTTGAAGATTGAAACAAATGTACTGTAATAGGAGAGGTGATCATAGTGATGTGAGAATTTTAGAACAGGTCTTTAAGAATATACATATGTTAACTAGGTCTGACATATAATTAAGATGACTTATCTGAATTTTGGAAGTAAAAGAGAATAGGTAAACCAGTAGAAATGACTTTTGTGCCAAGCAAAAAAGTTGGCATGGGAGGACATAGTATAAAAATAAGTTTCTCACCTGTGGTGAGAAAGACTGTTAATATAAGAACAATAACAGAGAGGCTGATTCTAAATATTATCATTATATTATAACTACTTCCATATAACACCAGCCATACACCAGGTTGATGAGAAGTAAGACTGAATAGATTAGTGCCCAAGTTTTAGTAGAATCCATGGTAAAAATAGGAATGCCACCCTGGCTGGTGTAGCTCAGTGGATTGAGCACAGGTTGTGAACCAAAGGATCGCCGTTTCGATTCCCAGTCAGGGCGCATGCCTGGGTTGCAGGCCAGGTCCCTAGTGGTGGCTGCATGTGAGGCACCCACACATTGATGTTTCTCTCTCTCTCTTTCTCCCTCTCTTCCCTTCTGTCTAAAAATAAATAAATAAAATCTTTAAAAAAATAAAAATAAAAATAGGAATACCTGTTGTATCCAGCTTTGACTTTTGTGTTCTTTATGAGTACATTAAATCTAGTTAGTAGGGGTGCAACCCACAGTAACCTAGTTTTCTATAAATGTAAGACAGATTTGAAATAATTTCATTTGTATCTCTAATAATATGAACATAAATATTTATTCTAAATGTCAATAAAGCAACAATTTGATAGTGAAATCTAATCAATTAAAAATAAAGACTGTAGTTGCATTGAATCATGCACAGAATCCAATTATTTTTTCCTAGTAGTAATATGATTTTCAGTGCTCATAACCTTTGATTTGCATAAATAATATCTCAAAGCTTTGAAACTGTTGAGAATCTTGTAAACAAAGTTGGAAACTTTGATAGACTTTTAAAAATTTTCTTATTTAAATGGTCCCTTGTCGCGGATTTCAACCCGCAAAATCTGTGAGGGGGACTGCCCCGATCACGTGGATCAATCTTACCCAGAGACACGCGTGGAGATGAGAATCTGGCTGCCACGGGTCTCTCCCTCCACCTCCATCTTGGGAAAAAGACCTCATGGGTAGCTTAGCCGGGGTTTTTATTAGAGGCTTTAGGACATATTTACATTGGATTGATTATTCATGGGATTAAGCAGAACAGGGATAGGTTTACTCATTAGCAGAGCATTAGGATGTAAATTCAGGTCCAGTGGCAGACAGGACCAGGGTATATATTAAACAGGAGACAGGTAAATTGAGGGTAAGCTAGCTAGGGCTGTTAACTTTTAGGACCATATAGTATTGAGGCAGTGATTTATTAATTTAAGCTTTCGGACTTTGGGGGAAGAGGCTCAGCAAGTCAGAGAATTTCTTAAGGTACATTTTTGCCAAATTCCCATTAGAGGATTTCTATTCCACAGACATGATTCACATTTGCCCACACGGGAATCACGCGGAGCTGCGCTCAAAACGCGTAAATTCCGGAACATGCGTGTTTACACACGTGTGGAAAAAACTGCTACAGTCCCTGATAAACTCAGAATCATCTTATCATCTTTGGAACTACCCTTTTTTCCTACATTGTCATAATTTTCTATGAAGTACCTTAAAATATGTGTTGATAAAAACCAACACTATTGCTGAGTTTCACATACACCAAGGTAAGAATAAATCATGCCTTATCATGTATCAGAATACAGTGTAGTTTGGAGTTTTTGGAAATTATAATATGCAATGGTACATCATGAAATGACATAATAAAATAGAATAATATTTCACTTCATATGTACTATAAAATATTATCTGTAGCAACACTTGAATTATAGTGAAAAATTTTCTGATTCTCTTTAAAAACAAATTTCCCCATGTTTGTTTTCACTATTTTTAAAAATATCTCTATTCCACTTCAATCCTAAGGCTGCTAATTAACTGTCAACATAACAAACACTCTTTCTTCCAGTTGCAGTGAGATCGCATTATGACAGCTGAATCGGAAAAGATAATAACCGAATGTGTTAAACTCCAATTGAAAAGGGAATGAGCAAGAAACGCTTTAAAATGTTGTGATATTTGTTTTTTTATCAAACATTTAATATCAGTTGAAATACTGGCAGCCAAGATTATTTGAACCAAGATTAGAGTTGATGTAGGATTATAGTTAATAAGAATAAATGAAACAATAATTTGAAGCAATTACTTCAATTTTAAAAATTGTAATTTTGTCAAAAGTGTTATCAATGATTAAATATGTACAGAATTATATGAATTATTTGTTGTCTGTCAACTATTTCAATCTTCACTGTAATACTAATTTAAATTTAGTCCTTTATTTTGTACTATATAAGGGATTATTTTCATGGTTGATTTATAATAACTTCAGAAGTTTACATATATACAAAAACATATAAACATATACAAATGAAAAATTTCCTTATGAATATGAAAATAATCCTCCCTCATTCTGAATAAATATTATTGCTATATGCTGAAGAAGCAAGAGTGAAGAAATACTAGATTTGGAAGTTCAATAATGAACTCCTTTTAGTGTTGAATTGGAGGTTCTGATATAAATCTAAGTACAGAAGACCACTGGTTGTTTACGATAAATTGATTAGCACTCACTGTGATGTCTGAGCTAGAAATACTAATTGGATGTATGCACACATAAGCAGTAGGAAAAAGTAAACTTGGAATTGCCTGCAGATGGTATGTTAAAAAGAAAAAAATAGGTCAGAAACAAATTCCAATCTTTAGGAATAAACTAAGAAAAGAAGGCCAACACTCAAAAGTAAGAAACAAAGAATTACATTTCCCCTTTCCATTTCTTTAGCTACCTATAAAACCAACCGTCATGTGTTGCCTCTTCTTCTCTTTAGTGTCATAGTATATTGTTTTTATTTTTGTTTTGAAGACCTCGTAATTAATGCCTGTAGCTTTCCATACGTCCACTAACCACAAGGCACCTCCTCCGGGTGCAGTTAGCTCCTTTTTGTCTCTTCACTTGTGTAATTTCAGATCAATACCCGATTTCCCTGGAGTTAGTGCAGACTTTCCCAATGTAGGACATAAATTAATTTTTAAATAGTTATATAATAGAAAAGTAGTATTGATCTAATACTGGTTCAAATATTATGTACATTGGAATTCTAAAACTATTCTATAGGAATTATTTAATTAGACAAAACTTATTGAAGAAATGCATTTATTAATTTATCTGAGAAAAATTAATAAACTCATTCCTGTCTGTCAGTCACTAAAGATACAACATTTCAATCCATAACTACTTTTATCATTTATTAGTCTAGACATGGAGACAAACAAATGACTATAATATTATTGTTGTTTCTTGTATGTACAGTATGCTGAGATAGTGCATAGTAATATGTGAATATCTCATTCTTAATGACAAGTATACATTTTAATTGAAGTTTACAACTAGAAGTATCTAATAATAAAATGGTATCCATGTATCCTTAAGGCATCAATGTACCTTGCCTTTCACTCTTGTCATTTTCTGTATCAGTCATACTAAAATTTAAGGTCTCATATATATCTTGATTCTGTGTGTAGGGTGGTTGAATTCCTAACAGTATGGTTATATTTAGTTGTTTTTTCTGTCAATATTTAGCAAAGACTTGGTCATTATAGGAACTTAATGAATATACACACTGCACTTACTGGACAAGTTTTCGAGGACATCAAAAAGGAAGGAACAGAGAATTAGAATCATTTTTCCTATTCATATCGAGATTCCAGAGAAGAAACTGAAAGTCTCCATATAATGAGAATTGAACCTCAGATACAGAATATGTTCAAAGACTATATATATATATATATTTTAAAAGGCCTAGTGTAATAGAGTAACATATTAATCTGAGAATAAATTAGTTTGACTTGGGTCATTTTCTCAGTTCTTTGAGTAATTATTTTTTCTCCTTTTCCTTTCTCTGGAATAAAAGAAAATGAATCAAAAAAGAGAATTCCTTAAAAGTTCTATTTTCTTTTCCTTTATTTAAACTTAATTCTTTTCTCCTTGTCTTTCTGATTTTTTTAACATCTAGCAAGCTTGTATCATATGCTTTATGTAGGTGTGAACACTGCTTAACTAATGATACTATTACTGCTCTTCATTCTCCCTACTCTTCAAATATTAGTCTTAGAACAGAGGCAAGATACATGGAAATAAAGCCTTTTAAGACCGTATTTTTTGCAAGCAGAAGTTCAACATAACTGGTTAGTTATATCAGGCCACAATACCCTTGTGTTTTAAATATGTAAATAATCAATTATCACAAGAACACAAACAAAAATGGATGACACATAAATACATTTACTTCTTTTTTAGAGTATTACATCATGTTTAAAACTTTGTTATTTCATAAAGCACATCTATACATATCTCACTGAGAAATAGAGAATATACATTAGTTATTATTAAACTTGTTTCATACTGTAATCATCTCTAGAGCTTTAAGTACTGATGATTCTAGTATATCCCCAATATCCTGATTAAAGTAATCATCACTGATAAAATCAATTTTTTAAATTTCTTAAGTCTCTTCAGATGATTTCAATATGCAAACATAGTTGAGAAATACTGACCATAATCATGAGAAACACAAATCTTAACTGTATATTGCTTTAGGCATGTATGAAAGTTATATATATTAAGGAAGTATGGGAAAGTTCATTATGATGGTGTTTTACAGTGATGTTTTGCTAGATAACTCAAGCATGTCCAAATCCTGTCTTTAACAATTCAACCAATTTCCCAAGCTACTAAAGAAATATACATTCACAGCAAAACATTACAACAAAAATTTACTCTTCATTATCACCTGAGGATTTAAAAACTAAGTCAAATTAAGTGCAAAGAAGTAAATAATGAAGAAAAGGTAACACAATTCCAAACATAAAATAAATAAAAAACATAACAAACAATAAATTCAAGTTCTTTACAAAGATCCAAGGATTTAATAGAACACAAATTACCAATATTAGGAATAAAAGAGAAAATGTAGCTAGATTGCATAGGCAATAAAAGCATAATAACACCATATTATGAACAATTCCATGCTCATAATTTCAACAAATTAAATTAAATTGACCAATTATTCTAAAAATCACAAACTTGCAGACACTGCTAAAATGAAACAAATAACATGTATATTCTTATACATCTAAGCAAACTAAATTGAGTTAAAATATTTTGAAGAGCAAATATGTGATTATTGAAGGTTTCCATGGTGAATTCTGCAAAACATTTAAAGAGAAAAGAGTAACAATTCAACAATAATCTTTTCTCTAGAAAATAAAAAAGGGTGGGGGAGAAAGAGAGGAAGGGGAGGAAAGGAGGAACAACTGTAACAGCTTAAAACACATTGTATGCGGGAAACGTATTTATACGTTTTACATTTACTGGTAGTAGAATACGGGTAACGTATAAATATGTTTATTTATATGCTTTTTTCATTGCTCTAAAGATGCTAAACATGCAGATATACAAATTCCAAAGGACAAAATTTGGGTCTCTAACACATACAATGGATAATTATGTATGTATGTTTTAATGATTATCACACAAAAAAACACTACTAAAACTTCATTCTTTCTTTTTTTACATACAATTAACACAACAAAAAACACACTAAAACTTCATTCTTCTTTTTTTACTATGAAGTTTAAGAAAGAAAACTTCATTCTTTCTTTTTTTACACATTTTCCGTACTTTTTTCAAAATATTTTCAATAAATCGGAATTTTTACATATTTTATTACTTTTATTTCAATTTCCACTGTTTTCCAGTATTTATCTGTTTAAAATTTAAGAAAAATAATTCAGTATACATTTTATAGTAAATCACAAAAAGTTTCATTGAAAAAATATGTAAAACTAAAGTTATCGTAATTTTACTGAATGTTGCCATTTGCACAAAATATTAGCAAAAATGGCCTGCTCCACCTGTTAGCTTGCGATAAAAGCTACCCGCACACCATAAACAACAATAAAAAACAAAATAAAAATAAAAAAAGGACAGTATTTTGTTTGGCCAGCATTACTCTAATACCCAAAGCACACCAAGTGAGTACAACAATAACATAAGAATTAACAAAACAAAAAAACTGAAATAACAACAAAAACTAAAATTGTAATGAACACAGATGTGTAACAATCCCTAACAGAATATTAGCAAATCAAATCCAGCAATATGTAAAGGAATAATAAACCATGCCCAAGTGAGATGTATTACAGGAGAGTAAGTTGATTCAATTTTGGAAAATCTGTCAATAAAATAGCCATATTCACAGTCTAAGATGAAAAGGACATTATCATATCAATTAATACGGGGAACGCATTTGATAAAACTCAACACTCAATTATGACAAATACTCTTATCAATCCATGAATAGAAGCGCACTTCTCAACATAATAATGGAAATCTACAAAAACTCTTAGTATTAACATTCTTAACAGCACATGGCTCCATTCAGTTCCCTTGAGTTCAGAAACAATGCAAAGCTGTACTTGCTCATCAATCTAAGTCAACATTACACTAGAAGCCAATGCCATCGGGGAAGAAAAATATAAAAGTCGTACAGATTGGAAAGAAAGAGATAAACTGTCCCTTTTTTTTTGTAGAGCAAAACCCAGGGAATCTACAAATAAAAAAACAAAAATACCAACAAATCTAAAATTAATAAGCAAGTTTAGAAAGCTTACAAAATAGAAGATTAAAAACACACAAATAATATTTCTATATGTTAACAATTAGAAAGTAAAACAATAATTTTTAAAAAGCTGTTATAGTCTCTCATAAAACAATCTATAGGCACTATATATTTAAAATGATAGTACTTGATTAAATAAATGAAAGAATACCTGGAAAATGGAGAGATGTCAGTTATTCATGGGTTGAAAGATTTAACCTAGTATTGATATAAGGCTCAACCTAGTACTAATATTAATCCCTTTCAACTTAATCTATAAAACCAGCAAGAATTTTATACACATTTTTTAAAGATTTTATTTATTTATTTTTAGAGAGAGGGGAAGGGAGGGAGACAGAGAGGAAGAGAAACAGCAATGTATGGTTGCCTCTCACATGACCCTCACTGGGGACCTGGCCTGCAACCCAAGCATGTGCCCTGACTGGGAATCGAACCGGGACCCTTTGGTTCCCAGCCCGCACTCAATCCACTGAGCTACACTAGCCAGGGTGAATTTTATACACATTTAAAAAAGAACCTATGCACCCTAATGTTCATAGAAGCACAATTTACAATAGCCAAGTGCTGAAAGCAACCTAAGTGTCCATCCGTAAATCAATGGATCAAAAAACTATGGTACATTTACACAATGGAATTCTGTGCAGCAGAAAGAAAGAAGGAGCTCCTAACCATTGTGACAACATGGATGGAACTGGAGAGCATTATGCTAAGTGAAATAAGCCAGGTGGTGAAAGACAAATACCATATGATCTCACCTTTAACTGGAACATAATCAACAAAATAAACAAGCTAGCAAAATATAACCAGAGACATTGAAATTAAGAACAATCTGACAGTAACCAGGGAGAGAGGAGGGGATTATAGTTTGGAAAAGGGTGGGAGTGTTTGCAGGAACTATTATAAAGGACACATAGACAATAACAAGTGGGGGTGAAAACAGGGGAGGGAGGTGGGGAGAGATGGAGTGGTGGAGAGTGGTGGGAGAAAAAGGCAGAAAATTGTACTTGAACAATAAAAAATGTTAAAAAATTCATATGAAAATCCAAACATAAATCATGCGTGCATTAAAAAAATGGACTCTAAAATTTATATATAAACCAAAGAAGATAGAATAGAATAAAATCACTAAAATAACTATATGATTAAACACTTTGTCTACAGGAATAAAGGCAGTGTGATATTGATGAAGGAGATACATACATAGATGAATGGAACAAATTGGAGAAAAAACTATACCCACACAAATATAGCCAAATAGTTTTCTACAACAATGCAAAAAATATTGCAATAAAGAAAGAATTCCTTTTTTAGAAGGGTATTAAAATATTTACATATATATTCAAAGATAAATTTAATATACACAATATATTTAAAATTATTTTAAAATGTAACCAAACACGGGTTCGGCTGCTTGCCTTAACAAAAGCTAAACTCATGAGACAGGCGCTGATGAAAAGGAAAGAGGTTTATTCAAATTCCAGCAATCTGAGAAGATGGGGGACTCTTGTCCCGAAGCACATCTTAACATCTCAGTGCAAACAGAAGTTTTTGTAGAAATGAGAGAAAAATAGCACGAAGAGATCATGGGAATGAAGTTGAGAAGCTCTCCACTTGCAGACCAAGACAGTCTATTCCAGTAAGGATCTCATAACTGGTCAAGCAATAGGCAGGTGTGTGCCATCCTAGTTTGCATCATCCTGGTTTTATGATTGAAGATCACCAAATCTCCCAGAGCTCAGATGACTGAAGATCACAATCTGTATAGTTTGAAATGGAGACAACTGTACTTGCACAACAATAAAAACAATCAGAATTTTTTTAAAAATCTGTATATTATGAAATTAGTTCCTAGGATTATTATGCAAACATGCTGTTTATCTACAAGCTGCATATTAGTCAGAGTCAGCATTTATAGCAACAATGTCAAAATAATGATGGGGTGGGTTACAATCCCCCACTGTTTCAATTCTCCACCGTCAATTTTTCTTCCATTTCCGTGGAAGTTAGAGGGCTGTAGCCAAAACATTTAAGAAAACAAGAAAAAATCAGCATTCAGTCTAGTTTATAGAAGAAAAATAAAACTTTACAATGAACTGTACTAGTTTAATATCTGTAACTGAGTGTTACAGATTCTACTGAAACTCAAATTTTCCCCTAAAATCACCTTCACTTTTATCAAAAAACCAAATCAAGACCATTTCATTTAATACATTAAGTCCGGTTAAATTTTTTCATGATTCTTTGCATAAACACAATAGGAATAGGAAATGATCACACAGACTTTCTCTTTTTTTGTATTGTTATTCAATTACAGTAGTTCCAATTCTCTCCGCCCCCCTGCCCCCCTCCCCCGTTGCTCTCCTCTGACCATCCCACCCTCCACTCCCACAGTCAATTCCCACACTGTTGTCCATCCATAGGTCATTCATCTTAAATCTGCCTTGCTGGAATCTTAAAATGAATTTTCAGATTGAACTTTAATTAGGCCCACAAGCCAAAAAAGGCAAACCACACAGTTGTCATCAGGCTTTGCCTACAATACCAATAGGTGTGGGTAAACTCCTCAAGTTCTTGAGGTAACACAAAATGTCTTTAGGTTCTTTCTTGCTATCTCCAAGGAAAGAAACCTTCACTCTTTACTGAAATTGACTGCATGAACCACATAACTAAAGTAATGTACCAAGCCATTTCTCCAAGGTTTTCTTTTTATCCGTTTCAATGGCAATTTTTATTCCTTAAAACTTTTGCTGACATGCAGAGGCTTGGCATGTCTTTCTCAAACATGATATTTCAGTCAAAGTTTTGGTTAATAAAGCCACAGTTGGAAATTGGCTTCATATGTCCTGTTATGAAGGACTAAGATTCCTACTGGAATAAGAATCTGATCATGCAAATAAACATATTGCCATGAAAATAATACTTATTAACTGTTTTTAAATTCAGAAAAGATAAGTAGGTAAAATATATAAATATTTCAATATTGCTGATTAAGGTACAATTTACCAAATTGTTCTAAAGAAAACAAACAAGTTTTTAAAATCCAGTAATGTTTTGAACAAAATCATGAAATAATAATTATCCTCAGTTCATTCAGTCCCATAATTAATTCTTGTTTATCCTTATTGTTTAACAGTATTTATCTTTCTGAAGATGTAACATTTTTTACAAATGCATCACAGTAAAACAATGACTATCTGTAAATGACAAAAAATTGAAATGATATGTTTATATATCAGATTATAATGTAATTGACAAAATAATGTCTTTTTTTGTAACAACATTTTAAGATAACACTCAAAATTACAATGAAAGTATATTAGACTTAGAAATCAATTTATTTATTCCCCACTGTCAATTGTACCTGAGTAGCGTATGGGGAAGTAATGGTGGGTTTTGAAAAACGAAAGGGAGTTTCCCAGCTTTTTCATAAAATTACCACTCCACATTATCATCTATGTGCCTTTCCTTTCTTTTCTTCTTTTTCTCCTATTTGCATTTCCCTTTTGAGAATGCCTCCTCCAATATCTTTTTCTTGTAATATGTATGTCACTTTCCTTTACCCTTTCTCACCTTTTTTTCACCTCCTCAATTCTATTTCCTTTTTGCTTCTTCCCTCTACACAATCTTTCTTCAACTTGCACAAACCCTTTGCAACTACACTAAACCTCTGCAATTTACACAGACACTCTGCAATTTATACAATCCTTTCACAACTTCCCAAGTCCATTTTGGTTGGCTCTTCTTTTTCTTCTTTTTTTTTTAAACTATTCAGTCTCATTCTGACTTAATTAGAATTCTGAATTCTTAGAAATCTTACTTTTAGTGACAGTTAAGAGTAAATAATTAGCATTATTTAGGTTGATACTTTTACAAACACATTCCATAACTTTAGAAACTTTCTTTTCCATTGGTAAATACACTTATATTTTTAAGAGGTATAACAGAGATAAGATGAATCTTTTTTGTAAACCCAGGCACAATAAACATATATTCCATGCTAATAACTTTAAAAGACTTAAATTTAAATTACCCAATTGGGATGTTGGTGATTGCTTCATTCCTTTAGTGTGCTCAAAAGTGAGCTGTTTAATTACATAGTGTCCTTAACAACTTTTAGGGAGGCTGGAGAAGAGGCAGGGAAGATACCAAGCTTTAGCTGCTTTAGCTTCCTTATTGTTCCTAGTACCCCAGCAGCTCCCAGACCTCCTAGAGGAACATTCAGAGAGTCTAAAGGAGTTATTTTCTCATTTTTTTCCCTTCTGAATTTTACAGTATGGGAGGGATTGAGGGCTCTTCCCCCTCTTTGAACCATCAGTTTTCATCATTTTTTAAGTAGAATTCTTATCATGTAACAACGTGAATTCTTGCATGTAGGAGGTCTTATCTCATTTACCAGATCTTCGACAACAATTCTGGTCTAAATGTGACCTAATAGACTCTCTCATGGAATCCAGACCAAGCCACCCATTTCAAAACAGAAACAAAAACAAAATCTAAAGCAAAGACAAAATTCAAATAAATAAGTACTCTCCAACTAAATCCTCTAAAAGGAGGGAATGAATCACTAGCCTTAGAACCTTACCACACAGTAATGGGTCCTGCAAATGACCTTGATGAGGTCCAAATGACACCAAAGTCCAAATGGCAGAGAGAGAATTCCAGGTGTATACAAAAGAGCAAAGATCAAACCAAGTCCCCAAAAGTTAAGAAAGCAAGGAGAGAACAACTGTAACCAGTTTCATTTCAGACAGACCAGACAACCAAAGCTTCGTTTCAGATAGACAAGAGTTCTCAAACTGAAACTGACTTCCTCCTATGGAAGAATTGGGAAAAACTAACAGGCAGTTAAAGAATAATATTTTTGCTTTACAAATTTCTCAAGGCAATCATAGGCAATGTCAAAAACACAATGATAAGAACAACCCACAACAAATATGCAATTAAGAAAATATTTAGTACTCAGAAATCCATATAACCAGACCAGAAAGAATACTCTAACCAAATCCCATGCAGTGGAACTGGAATTTTTCTCATCACAAAGCCTTGCTTATCTCCAACTCTGGCATCAGCTAAATCAACTACACATCCCAGAGTAGTTCAAAAAACTTGGATGGCGGAGAAGAGGACTCCTCTCCAGGATATTACCCAGACTCAAGCTCAACAGCCCACCAGTAGCCCATTTCCTTTTACCAACTAAGCATTTCAGGTGGCTGATGCCTTGAAACAACGAGCAGGGAGAGTCCCTGAGACAAAACAAAACAAAACAAAACACCCAAACAAACCTTTCGGCAGCTGCTGGGAAGTTCCTGCAACCTCTGCCATGGAGTCAGCTTGCCACAAGCAGCTGGGACTCCACCCCGGGCTTTCCAGGCTTTACTGAGGTCCGTGTGTCTGGGCAGAGTAGCCAAAAGCTGTAACTGAACACAGATTTGGCTGTCTGCTACAACAAAAGCCAAACCTGTAAGACAAGTGCTGGTGAAAAAGGAAAGTAGTTTATTCAGATGCTCACATTCTGGGAAGATGTGGGACTCTTGTCTCAAAGTCTATCTTAACATCTCAGTGCCCACAGAAATTTTTATAAGGAGGGAGATGGAATGCAAAACACAGAGATCAAGGGGAGGGGGTTGAAAAGTTCTCCATGTGCAGACCAGCACAGTCTATTCCAGTAAAGACCCCAAAACTGGTCAAGCGATGGTCTGGTGTGTGTTGTCCTGGTTTTCATCATCAGGGTTTTGTGTCATCCTGGTATTACATTTGAAGGTCAACAAATCTCCCATAGCTGGAAATCCTGAAGGTCAGAATCTTTATTTTTTGAAGTTAGTTCCTAGGATTCTTATACAAATACGCTGTTTATCTATATTTTACATATTAGTCAGAGCCAGCATTTATAGTAATAATGTCAAAAAATGGTGGAGTGAGTCACGATTCCCCACTGTTACAAAAATGAATCATCCATCTAAATGTATAAATCAAAACAACTTTTTAGAATAAAATATAGAGAAAAGTCCTCATGATTTCACACAAGGAAATGCCAAATTCACAAACTAGGATAGGAAAAAAGAAACTAATCAATTGAATTGTATTTACATTATAACAGTTTTATTTTTCTGAAGACAATATTAAAAATTGAAAAGACTAGAAACAGATAATTGTTTTCCAAGAACATATCTGACAAGGAAATTGTATACAGGATATATTAAAGATCTTCAAAACTCAATGGAAAGAAAATGAACTTAAATAGTAGACCAGCAACATCAATATGACTGACAGAGTAAGGCCCTCCAAAACTTCTCTCCTTAAAAATGCAGGAACTGTCAAAAATTGTCAGAATAAACTTTTTCAAAACTCTGGGAATTAACCAAAAGTTTACAGCAATCTATGAATGTTAATGAAAAAAGGGTGCAGGTTCTTAATCATAAAGCAATCAAAATAGACACTAATAATTTTTCAATGTCTAAAACTATACTTTTTAAATAATTTTTTTCTAACAGGAAATAAAAATAACAGAAAATGTTAAAGTAATAAAAGTGGATAATGTATGCATCAAAGCTCGTGTGATGTATCCAGAATTATATTCACTGATTAATTGCTGAAAAATAATGAAAATAACATAAAATATAATAATTCAACAGAAACAATAAAATTTCTTAAGAAAAGCAAGATGAAAACCAAAGATGAAAACATATATTAGTAGGGAAAATAAAAAAGAAATTGTTAAATTTAAGCACTCTTTATCCCTTCTAAATAAATACAATAGAGTAGAAAATTTAAAAAATTAATAAAATTATAAATATTATTAGTAAAATTATCTACTGTAATGTAACTTAAAATATACTATGTAATTTAAAATTAAAAATATATAATTCACAATTATGTTCTAATAATTTAAAAATACTATGAAATTGCATAATTATAATATTAATGGAAATAAAAATCATTATGATACTATAAATACAACTAAAAATGAAATTGACTGCTCAAACACAATTTCCTAAAACCTCTTTCTCCATTTGTTTCCTTAGACTAATCATTTTTCTACATTTAATGATAAGGCACAAATCACACAAAGATGCTTAAAGCCCATGAGTTAATCATATAGATTATTAAAACATAAATATCAAGGTCTGTTGTAAACAGCGCTGCTATGAACATAGAGGTGCTTAAGTGTTTTTGAATTGGTGTTTCAATCCAAGTGCTGAAAACAGCCTAACTTCCCATCAGTAAATGAGTGGATTAAAAACCTGTGGTACATTTACACAATGGAATACGAGGCAGCAGAAAGAAAGAATCCCTACCTTCTGTGACAGTATGGTGGGAACTGAAGGCTATTATGCTAAGTGAAGTAAGCCAGTCAGCGAAGGACAAATAACATGTGATCTCACTTATAAGAGGAATCAAATGAACACAATAAACTAATGAGCAAAATTGAACCAGAGGCATAGAAGCATGGAACAGACTGATAGCAGCCATAGGGGAGGGGAGAGGATAATGAGGGAAACAAGGGAAAGGGACTAGTCAAAGAACATGTGTGAATGACCCATAGACATGGACAATGGGGGAGGGGATTGACTTTGGGAGTGGGGCATAGGCTTGGTGGAGGACAGTAAAGGGGGAAAAATTGAGACAACTGTAATAGAATAAATAATAATGAATTTTAAATATTAAATAAAAATAGCAGGGCCTTAATAGAAAAAGATGACCTCCCTGGCAGAAGAGAACATTTTTCCAGGGACCACTTTTGGACTCAGACAGCAACTCTTCTCTGGGTCTCCAAACTACGGGCCTACCCTGTAGAGTCCTGAGTCTGTCAAGCTCCACAGTTAGAAGACAATTTCCTAAAATCAGTCTCTCTCTCTCTCTCTCTCTCTCTCTCTCTCTCTCTCTCTCTCTCTCTCTCTCTCTCTCTTTCTCTCCAGTATCACTTCAGGCCCGGGCTGACACATGATATACTGCTGTGAGTGGGCCGAGAGCAAAACAGGAGCTTATATCCATTTCGAACTGTGCGTTGCATATATTGCAGCTCCAATTCACACACTCCATAGTTTACTCATTCTGAGTGACATGTTCTTCCTTTTACCCAACTCTAATTTATTAGACTTCTTTATAATAACCAATAAAACTTTGTTGTTTTCTTCATATATAGGTGGGGACAAATGCAGTTTACATTTGTGACTATAGAGTTTATTTTTGTATTACTATTTATTGACTATTGTATTATTTTCCATATGAACATTTGTAAACTTACTTTTGCTCCACACTGTAGATACCAAACACTATTCTTTACTGTTATTTTTAGGTATTTTGTGACTGGTGTTGCTGTTGAAATGGGAAATATTTTTCATTATATTTTTTTGGTTAATATATAAATATATTTGCATATATTTATGCAATCTATAAATACTTTAATGTATTTGTTATTTTGGAAGTTTAGGTTGATTTTATTTGGTTTTATACATCAACGCTTTTTATAAGTCTCTCTATAAAGATATAGTTTCAGCCAAGGGAATTGTACCTAATCTAATCTAATGTAAAATTTCAAGAAGATAAGTTGAACTTTTATCTCATTTTTCTAACTAGGTCAAATTCCCCTTAGGAATTATATTTAAATGTTTTTTAGAGAAATATTTTCACGGAATGGCTTTCTTAGTCTTTTATTCTAAAATGAAATATATAGTACAAATAGTTTATTTATAAATCACCCCAGGAACACGGTGAGGGGCTGGGGGAGTGAGATGTTATTCAAGAGTACATTAATAAGTGAGTTAGCACACTGACAAATAAGGTTTTGTGTCATTAGTGACCCTCTGAGAGACTTGCAGAAATCAACTGCAGATTGTCTTATCTAGAGTCAAAAAGGTTGTGGTATATATCTCACTTTCTTCATTATTTGAGGGCTGCTTCTGGGATCATTAACTCTCAGGGACTTGCAGACTACACACTATCATGCACAGAGAATGCCCTTGGCTAGAGATACATATAGATGCTTAGGTTAGGAAGCCAAAACTATGATAGAATATAATTGAAATTCCACTGAAAACAGAAATCAAATGATGGAGATTAACATATCAGTAATATTGAATCTTTAAATCCATCAACACAACATTTTTCTGAATTTTTAAATTGATTTTAGGGAGGCAGGAGGGGTGGGGGAAAGAGAGAAACATCGATTTGTTGTTCCATTTATCCTTGCATTCATTGGTTTAATCCTGCATGTACCCTGCCCAGGGATTGAACGCACAACATTGGCATATCAGGACAATACTATAATCAATTGAGCTCCCCTGCCAGAGCCTTTTCTCCATTTAACTAAGTGTTCTTTGATTTCTTTCAACAGTATTTGGAATTTTCCCCTCAAGTTTTATTGAGCTGTAATTGACTTGTAACATTGTATAAGTTTAAAGTGTACAATAAACTTACTTGACTTTATATTTCAAAATGATCACCATAATAAGTTTAGTTAACATCTATCACTTCACATGGTTACAAATGTTTAATTCTTCTTATGAGGACTTTCAAGAAAGCAGCTTTCAAATATATAGTAGAGTATTGGTGTCTACAGTCATTATGCTATGTATTACATCCCTAGAATTTACTTGTCTATAACTGGACATTGTACCTTTTGACCACTTTCACTCCATCCCCTTACCCCACTCTTTCTGGGAGCCCCCATCCTGATGTCTGTTGCTATGGGTTTGGTTCTTTCAGATTCTGCATATAAGTGAGACCATACAGTGTTTGTCTTTCTTTTTCTGAATTACTTCATTTAGTACGATGCCCTCAAGATCTATATGTGTGGCTGGCAATGACAGGATTTCTATTTTATGGCCAGATAGTATTGATACGCAGATAGGTAACAGGAAGATAGATAAAGAAATAATGAGTGTATATGTATAACTATACATTATACTGTTTTTTTAATAATTACTTTATTGTTGTTCAATTACAGTTATTTGCAACATCTCCCCTCCCCTCAAAACTTCCCCTCCAACCCCCCTCCCCCGCCTCCCTCCTCCTCCTTAGTTCTGTCCATGTGTCCTCTACAGTGATTCCTGAAAACCCTTCTCCCCATTGTCCCCTCCCCCGTCCCCACTGGCTATTGTTAGACTCTTCTCAATTTCAATGTCTCTGGTTATGTTTTGCTTGCTTTCTGCTTTTGTTGATTATGATCCAGTTAAAGGTGAGATCATATGGTATTTGTTCCTCACCTCCTGGCTTACTTCACTTAACATAATGCTCTCCAGTTCCATCCATGCTGTTGCAAAGGGTATAAGCTCCTTTTTCCTTTCTGCTGCGTAGAATTCCATTGTGTAGATGTACCACAGTTTCTTGATCCATTCATTTGTAGTTGGGCACTTAGGTTGTTTCCAGCACTTGGCTATTGTGAATTGTGCTGCTATGAACATTGGAGTGCATAGGTTTAATTGGTTTTTCAGGATTCTTAGGGTATAATCCCAGTAGTGGAATTTCTGGGTCGAAAGGCAGTTCCATTTTCATTTTTCTGAGGAAGTTCCATACTGTTTTCCACAGTGGCTGCACCAGTCTGCATTCCCACCAACAGTGCAGTAGGGTTCCCTTTTCTCCACATCCCCTCCAACACTTATCTGTTGCTTTGTTGATGATGGCCATTCTGACTGATGTGAGGTGGAATCTCATTGTGGTTTTAATTTGCATCTCTCTGATGGCTAATGATGTTGAGCATCTTTTCATATGACTCTGGGCCCTCTGTATGTCCTTTTTCAAGAAGTGTCTGTTCATGTCTATTGCCCATTTTTTAATTGGGTTTTTTGTCTTCCTGGAGTGGAGTTGTATGAGTTCTTTATATATTTTGGAGATCAGACCCTTGTCTGTGGTATCATTGCAAATATGTTTTCCTATATGGTTGGTTCTCTTTTTATTTTAATACTATTTTCTTTAGTCCCACAGAAGCTCTTTATTTTGATAAGGTTCCATTTGTTTATTCTTTCCTTTATGTCCCTAGCTCTAGGGAACATATCATTGAAGATGTTGCTGCGTGGAATGTCTGAGATTTTCCTACCGATGTTTTCCTCTAGAACTTTTATGGTGTCACAACTTACATTTAAGTCTTTTATCCACCTTGAATTTATTTTTGTATATGGTGTAAGTTGGTGCTCGAGTTTCATTTTTTTGCAGGTAGCCATCCAGATTTCCCAACACCATTTGTTGAAGAGGCTATTTTTATTCCATTTTATGCTTCTGCCCCCTTTGTCGAAGATTAATTACCCGTAGAGACTTGGGTTTATTTTTGGGCTCTCTATTCTGTTCCATTGGTCTATCTGTCTGTTTTTATGCCAGTAACAAGCTGTTTTTATTACAGTGGCCTTGTAATATAGTTTGATATCAGGAATTGTGATCCCTCCTGCTTTGCTCTTCTTTCTCAAAATTGCAGCTGATATTCGGGGTCGTTTATGGTTCCATATAAATTTTTGAAGTGCTTGTTCTATCTCCGTGAAATATGTCATTGGTACTTTGATAGGGATTGCATTGAATCTATATATTGCTTTGGGGAGTATGGACATTTTGATGATGTTGATTCTTCCAGTCCATGAGCATGGTATATGTTTCCATTTGTTTGTGTCTTCCATGATTTCTCTCTTCAGTGTTGTGTAGTTTTCTGAGTATAGGTCTTTTACCTCCTTGGTGAGGTTTATTCCCAGGTATTTTATTTTTTTTGTTGCTATATCAAATGGGATTTTTTTTCCTGATTTCTGTTTCTGCTGTTTCACTGTGGTATACAAAAATGCCTTTGATTTCTGGATGTTGACTTTATATCCTGCTGTCTTGCCAAATTTAATTATTAGATTGAGTAGTTTTTTGGCGGAGTCTATAGGATTTTCTAAGTATACTATCATGTTGTCTGCAAACAACGACAGTTTTGTTTCCTCCTTTCT
>PVJI01004978.1:73653-102145 GCA_004026765.1 Micronycteris hirsuta
CTTTGTCGAAGATTAATTGCCCGTAGAGACTCGGGTTTATTTCTGGGCTCTCTATTCTGTTCCATTGGTCTATCTGTCTGTTTTTATGCCAGTACCAGGCTGTTTTGATTACAGTGGCCTTGTAATATAGTTTGATATCAGGAATTGTGATCCCTCCTGCTTTGCTCTTCTTTCTCAAAATTGCAGCTGATATTTGGGGTCGTTTATGGTTCCATATAAATTTTTGAAGTCTTTGTTCTATATCCGTGAAATATGTCATTGGTACTTTGATAGGGATTGCATTGAATCTATATATTGCTTTGGGGAGTATGGACATTTTGATGATGTTGATTCTTCCAGTCCATGAGCATGGTATATGTTTCCATTTGTTTGTGTCTTCCATGATTTCTCTCTTCAGTGTTGTGTAGTTTTCTGAGTATAGGTCTTTTACCTTCTTGGTTAGGTTTATTCCCAGGTATTTTATTTTTTTTGTTGCTATATCAAATGGGATTTTTTTTCCTGATTTCTGTTTCTGCTGTTTCACTGTTGGTATACAAAAGTGCCTTTGATTTCTGGATGTTGACTTTATATCCTGCTGCTTTTCCAAATTCAATTATTAGATCGAGTAGCTTTTTGGTGGAGTCTATAGGATTTTCTAAGTATACTATCATGTCGTCTGCAAACAATGACAGTTTTGTTTCCTCCTTTCTAATTTGGATGCCTATTATTTCCTTTTCTTGTCTGATTGCTGTGGCCAAAACTTCCAGAACTATGTTGAATAGAAGTGGTGATAGTGGGCAACCTTGTCTTGTTCCTGATCTTAGTGGGAAAGATTTTAGTTTTTGTCCATTGAGTATAATGTTGGCTGTAGGTTTCTCATATATGGCCTTTATTATGTTGAGGAATGCTCCCTCTATTCCTACTTTGCTAAGTGTCTTTATCATAAATGGATGCTGTACCTTATTGAATACTTTTTCTGCATCTATTGATATGATCATGTGATTTTTGTCTTTGCTTTTGTTTATGTGATATATTATGTTCTATACATTATATTGTTAAATCCATTCATCTGTCAATGGATTTAATAAGACTACTGTCAATACTTCTTCCAGATCTCTAAAATTATAGTAGAAGATGGAAGTCTATGTATACATTTTAATGAGATTATGTAACAAGATTAAAACATTCATGTAGCCCATCAACCATTTATAACCAGATTCAATGAATATTTCCTATTATATTAGGGTAGTATTTTCCTTTTGTATACTTTTGTATGGAATTTATTTCATGAATTTCACTGACATTATTGTAACATCTTATAGTTTGCAACATGGAAAGCCTAATCTAAAAGTATTCCTATATAGTAGAAGTATTCTTTGTAGATGAAGAAGTAGATGCTCAAGGAGAAAAAATTTTTGACAAAGTTTACCAAGAAAATATGGATTGAAGTTTATAAAAAACAACCCTTGTAAAATCATGTTTTTGTTTCTTATTTACTGTATGCTTTATGTAATAGTGCATTGTAAAAAATAAAATACAGATTAACTGTATATAATTAACTAACTATAAGATTCTATGTCAATGTCATGAATCATTTTGGGATGTATAGTTCTTCATGAGTGAGAAATGATCTACTCCAGATATTAGAACACCATTCTATGCAGTATGAATATTGATCTCAAATATAATATGAGAATATCACTATGAACTACTTTATCATGTCTTTTTACAAGTGAAAATAAAGATTGAAGTAATCTCTAATATTAAATTCTCTATTGTTGAATAGATTTATTACATAAACAAAAAAGGAAATATATTTTCCTAGAATTTTATTCTGAATGTTCTTCTAAAGTGAAAATATATTAGTGTGCTAGATATCAAGCCAAGTCCTCAAGACCACTTAACAGCTTTACATTTCACTGACTAGTGTTTTAGTTACTTTGAATCATAGCGGGGTATTTGAAGTTAAATGATTTTATCTTGGCTTGAGAATTAACCAACAGCTGAGCACTTTACCTGCAATCTTACTCGATGTAATTTTAATGGGCTCTGTCATGGTGGGAAAATTTCATCACAATTAAAAGGAATCTTTTAAGTTTATGAATCCTTGTGGAGACTAATTCAAGGAGGATATCAACAGAGGTTACCAAAATATTTCAAACTTTAAATTGTCTGAAATAATGCAAATAAATATGTGGCATCTTTTTGAACTCTGACAGTTTATCATATTTTAATACTCATTAACTAAATATTATGTCCATGTTTTAACAAAGCACAAAAAACAAATGTTAAGGCTCTTACAGTGAAGAGAATTATTTGTACTTCAAGACTTTAACTCTTCTCTAATGTATGGAGTTGTACACCACTTACCAAAGTACTCCTAATCCTTTGAATTTACAATACATTGCCACCATTAGCATCCAACTTCTGGGGAAGAACAACAAATGGGAAGACCTAATTCTGTAAGTCTTCTAGAAATGAAAAAAAAAAAAAAACTGAAGCAGGTTCTAATCCATTTTTTTCTCACTAAAATTTTACCATAATTTATTTCAAAAGAGTATTTAAAATTGTTTTAATGGCAATGGCTGCTGAGAGTATTAATAGATATGGTAGACTGTAATGAAGATATGATTGAAAATCCATAGAGTACCTTGTCAGACAAGAAAGGCAGGAAAGACAATAAAGACCAGCTGGTGACAGAGGTCTGAGTCTGAGTTGTCCTACGTATTTAATTAGAAACCTATTTGAAATTATGACAACAACAGGTTTTAGACTAAGGTAGAGAAAATGAGCTACCTACAGCATGGAATTAGAGGAAGTGCTCTCAGACTCTTAAAAGTTAGTGCCTCCTTAAAGTTTGTGCCGAGGCTCTTGGCTTGCCTCAGCTCAGCTCTGACCTGGAAAAAACTGAATTAAATACTATAAAGATTTCTCGAGTTTGGATGTATCAAAGGATCACCAGACTTCCCAAAGCATACTCACATAATGCCTTTTATTTAAATGTGAAAATAACATACAGCAATAGAGAGTAAGGGCTGAAAGATACGCAGTTGCAATCTCCCCAGGACCCTTAATGTCCTTTGGGCTAGATTTTCACACCAATTGAACTACCAAGATCTGTGCAAGGAATCTTGGCCTCATGAGAGCTCAGGGCAGAAGTTAGGAAAGGAGGATTATGTAGTTCTGGCTGTAGTTAAGCCAGGGTGTCTAACAGGCTACACCAGGTAAAAAACACCTTTACACTCAACACCAAGCATGTTCAGGGGAGTTAAAGATTTTAAAATGCACTTTATAAATCCCATAGCCCATAACTTGACCAAGAGTCAAAGCCAAAATTCAGTATCCCCAGAGGTAAGGATAGAACTTCCCAAGAGCAGCTGTAAATCGGCTCTACCCAACACAATACCAACATGATTCCCCCTACTTTTGGGCTTCTATGCAGAATCGTTTTAATTGCAAGTTATTGTTAAACCAATCTTAAGCATGCAAGAGAGACCTTAATAGCCCTACATCTGGTCCAAAGTTTATATTAAGGATGCATTTAAAAATAATAACTGACAATAGGAATTTGAATTCTCTAGATGTGTATCAAATTTTGACTTTTCAGCCAGCATTTTTGGTCCCTCCTCTATACATACACCTTTTAATGAACAGAAGATTCAAGGGGGAAAAAAACTCATTGGGTTTAGCCATTTGCATTATGATTGGACAATGTTGAACGTTCAATGGTCTCATTCTCAGAATAAGATTTTTGGAAAATGTTTCCAAAGCCATACATTATTTTTGAACTTTGTTATTTATTTGTTCTTTAAGTAGGTAAAAATGTAAAGAACATAAAGAAATTAACCCAAATCAGTTTTAAATGGTTAGTAATCAAATAGGGTGAAGTTTAAAGGTAAAAATATATTGGCATGAGTACTTCCATACTGTTTGCCGATAAATAAATTAACCCAAATCAGTTTTAAATGGTTAGTAATCAAATAGGGTGAAGTTTAAAGGCAAAAATATATTGGCATGAGTACTTCCATACTGTTTACCGTCTCTGATTTCCATTTAGTATATGTAATGTTATTCTGAAAAATATCTTAATGTGCCCTGGCTGGTGTAGCTCAGTGGATTGAGCGTGGGCTGGGAACCAAAGGGTCCCGGTTCGATTCCCAGTCAGGGCACATGCCTGGGTTGCGGGCCGGGTCCCCAGTGAGGGCCATGTGAGAGGCAACCATACATTGCTGTTTCTCTCCCTCTCTGTCTCCCTCCCTTCCCCTCTCTCTAAAAATAAATAAATAAATAAAATCTTAAAAACATATATATCTTAATGTTATAATCTATATCACTGAAAAATTACTGCATCTTTGCTGAATGATATAACATATTATAATTTTGAAAGTAAAATATAACATTATGATTGAAAATATTCTGAATTTATATTTTATTCATAGACATGACAACTTTATGAATTGGCTTTTTAAGCATCTGTTCAGATACATTTTGCCTCTTTATTAACATAATTCATAAAGCAGAATATTATTTCTTCCATAAAAATATTATCAAATGTAAATATCAAAGTACACGTTTACTTATAATTATAGTGAAGTTACTAAAGTAAAAATGTAGACTTGAAAAACTGTTTTGAAATTACATATTTCTGTAGAATCTTTTAAAAATAGTTAAAGTAATACTGCACAAATATAAATAAGCATATAGAACATGATGGAAAATTTCATTGATATTATAAAAATCACAGCATAGTAAATAAGACTAAAAATTACTCATAAACATAGGTTTTATTACAAATTCTTGGTATAATGTCAATAAAACCACAAAAATGATTTGCAATGAGAAGGATTTGAAAAGACTCTCAGATATGTGTGATATGCAATAATGTGCTACTCTTGGAGATAATTATTCAAAGACTATCTTATGTTGTATAAATATGTGCTGCTTAAATCATTTATTATAATTTAAATACAATTTTCATTAAAACTTAATCAAAATTACATAAAAGATGAGGAAAATAACCACTGAGCATGTTATATTTTATTTTTATGAGCTAAATGTATATTAATGTTGTAATAAATAGCTTAAATTTGAACTGAAATATGTTAACATAACTTGTAATTACCTGAAAAATTTTGTTTAAATAGTACCTCATCTTTCCTCAGTTTTCTGGACTTGGTTACTGAGAGACTTCAGTGGAAGAGGAAACTATGCTTATTATCTTGTTATAATAAGCATGCATAAAATAATACTTCTGCAAATGAATTGAGATATTTGGAACTTCAGTTTTCGTGCCAAATATATTAATTAATTCATCAGTGTTTAAAAGTTGAAAAGAGTAAAAAAAAAAGCTCAGGTGAAGGTGACAGAGAGACATCCTCTGTACACTGTGGCCTCTCCCTACCTGAGCATGTGGAGCCCAATAAACTATATGGAGTGACTCTATTGAGAGGAAAGTGAAGTAGTAAAGATAGTTGAGGTACCCATCAGGATACCTGAATGCCTCCGGTAGAAATGACATTCTGCATGTCAGTTCCCTGACACTTGACCCAGGAGCACAATGCCCTGGTCAACCTGTCTGCCTACATCATCACCTCAGGGTCTCCATCCATGACAATGCTGTTCTCTCCTATTTCCATAATGACACCTATAACTGTCGTCTTGACCATAATCCTGGGCCCGGTCATTTCCCCAGCAGAGTCTGTGTGAAGAAAGTTCCAGAGGCCTCAGGAGAAGCTCCTCATCCTAGAGTTGGGACGAGGGCAGGGGTGGGACTGTGGAAACGAGCTCCCTGGTGATCCTGCCATGGAGAACCATATCCCTGCATAAAACCTGTGCTCCCAGGTCAGCCAAGCCTTCCAGGATGTGTACATGGAGTCTGCCGTCAAATTTCTGGGCAGAGCAATGTTTGTGGAGTCTTCACACCTGTGCAGCGCCCGTCCTTCACAAAAAGGGACTGATTCACTCACAAAAGCGGACAATGAGAAGTGCTATGAGACAAAGCCTGAACTTTTTCCTTCCCTGAGCGTGCGCACAGAGGCGATGTCTGGCCCTGGCCCTGACACGCGCAAACATTGCTTGCCGCCGAGACGGTCTGCCCAGCATCTGCAGGACCACATATGGATGCTACGCACCAGGCACTTCTGTCAAGAAGTCCAGCAAGTCACTGCGCGGCTGCATTATTAGTATAGCTGCTGCACCAGTTTCAAGTCAACCTGCTGTAAGTTCCTGCTGCTGGATCTGAGGCCATTCATCCTAGAGAAGAACATCAAACACTTTGAGAACGTTCTGGAGACCATCCGGTAAAGAACCAGTGTGGCTCCATCACAGATAAAGGTGGCCTGGCATTGTGAAGGGGAGCATACATATCAAGAAACAATATATCAAGCAACATAAAAGGATAATTCATGTTAAGTTCCAGATATTTTCATTCCCTACTACATGGACTTATGTGTTCTTTTTCCTGACACCTGTTCATATAAATCCTTTCTTATTACTCATATCTTCCATAAGATACAGTGGTACTTCAGTATTCATTGTTAATTTGTTCCAGAACTCACGACGAGTGCTGAAACCCACGAGTAGGGAATGATGAAGCATTTTCTATTGCAGGACAAGCTCCTTACTCATACACGTTCTAGCAAGTGCCACGAGTCCTGAGCAAGTGCCGAGTGCTGAAACTTTTTTTTTTTTTTGTCAAAATGCATGCATATAGGATTCGAACAGTTCTAAAGCAAACAAGTACCAAGGTATGACTGTATTTTGAAAACATACAGAGTTACATTTTTTAATCTACTCATCTGTTTAACAAGAAGTCATGTATGACAATTATGTATGAGAATGGATCATTAAAATCATTTTTCTGATAGTTCCATAGGTAATGTCACAAATCTGGAGAAGTATTTTATCTACTTGTTTGTTGCCCTAAAAACTTGATATTGGCTGTCAAAATTCTTTATTTCCAAGCTAAGCAAGAAGAAGTCAATGGGATTCCCAAAATGCAGGGCTTTTGTGTGTGTTTGAGAGCAGAGGGGCAATGTCATGTGAAAGGTTCCTGGGTGCATAAAACATAAGTAACTACTTCCGATATTGCATAAATTTACACATGAACAAGAGAAAGGTTCAAATAAGTCTTTTAAATCATGAAGTAGTTCACTGAACTATGTAGCAAAGTATTTTATAATGGGCTCTTATTGAGACTTGAAAGATTCACAGAGCAGAGCAGCCATAAAGTGCATCTGCTATTCCTCACTGAGACTCCTTTCTAAAGCAGAGCATTTGTGATAATCCATCATCAATTAGGAGGTAAGGCTTTTTGTTGATACTTCCATTAAAATCTACCACTGATCTTTTTCTTCTTTAAAATCAAGTCAAATGAGTTTTTTTTTAAGGAGACAAGCACGTATTCCAAATGGGTACCGTGTGGGTCCCTGTTCACAAAGGGCTTTCCATAAACTTTTCCAAAAGTATCTGGATGTAAGGCCAATCATGACTTGGGATAAATGAACTATGTTTACTAAGTAATACAGCTTTGATGAGCTACACATTAGTGAAATGAAGACAAATCTGAAAAACATACTAAGTGAGGTAACTTTACTATCCTCAGAAAAAGTTCAACTGAACCCAAAATAAATAAAGACATAGAGAAAAAAAGCTAAGTTTGGACTTAAAAACACATAAGAAATCCTAATAAAAGGCATGTACTTGATCATGAACATAAACCATTAATCTCCAAACAGGAAAGCCAACAATTTACTAACTAGAATTCACTGGTATTAGCATTAACAACAAAGGGATAATCAAACAAACAAACAAAAATCTTCCCAATCAGATATTTAATGCAAAAATAGGCAAAAGCCAAATATCAAATACAAAAATGAAGTCAAAATATACTTTGAACTGGCTAGATATAAATCAAACTATATTGCCAAGCTTGTGTGGAAATTTATAGACTCAGATATATTTATTGAAAAATATGGAAAAAATAACTTAGCAAAGGCATTAATTAAAGAAGTTAGAAAAATGTAAAAAATATAAAAATTTAAGAAACATACAAATTAATATAAGAACATATATCAATGTGAATGAAAATCTGAGGATATAACTCATCAACAAAACCAAAATATTTTTATTAGAAAATGTATATAAATGAAACAACTACATAGATGTTTGGATTAACTAAAAAGGAAGGGAGAAAAAAATCAATACTACAAAAGAAAGAAAGATAAACTTAAGACAATTTGATTTTTTTAAATAACTATATAAAAATGTAATAATAATCTTAGAGATGAAATAACTAAATTCAGAAAAAATATAAACTATACCTCAATACAAATAGATTGTATAGATATATTAATAGCCTTCAAGCCTGGCTGGTGTAGCTCAGTGGATTGAGCACGGGCTGGGAACCAGAGGGTCCCGGTTCGATTCCCGGTCAGGACACATGCCTGGGTTGAGGGCCGGGTCCCCAGTGAGGGCCATGTGAGAGGTAACCAGACACTGCTGTTTCCCTCCCTCTCTTTCTCCTTCCCCTCTCTCTAAAAATAAATAAATAAAATCTTTAAAAAAAAAAAGGACATTATCTCTTTAAAAAAATAGCCTTCAAGATTATTGAAAATAAAGAGCTATTCCATATAAACATTTGTGAGTATGCTTAAAGGAACAAACCAAGATTGGTGAAGTGCCTATGACTAGAAATCCAGGGGCTTTATTACCTCCTGTACGCAGAAGGCAAAAGGAATGGTGTTACTAGAACCTGGGAACATTTAACTCTGGAAAATAGAACCCTTTCCAGGAGTTGCAGCTATTGGAAGAGGAATGGAGCCTTATAAAATATGCAGCCTTAGGAAGAACCGGGGAAAAGTACCCTCGCTTCATCTGTCACTTTCTTCCATCGTCAAAATACAAACATAAACCAGAGTTCAAGGAGCAACCATCATGGATCGATAACATAACCACAAAATGATTAAAAACTTAAACGCAAATCTTCAAAGCATAAAAGTTCTAGAAAAAAGCAGGGCAAAATCTCATTGACCTTGGCCTTGGCAATGATTTTTTTTTTTTTTTTGTGTGGGGGGAGGGATATGACACCAAAAGCAAAGGCAGCGAAGGAAAATAATTGGGCCTAAATCAAACTGAATAGCTGCTGCACAGAAAAGGAAACAGTCATCATAGTGCGAAGGCAGCCTATAAAATGGGGGAAAATATTTGCAAATCTAATGAGGGATTAATGTATAAAATGTATACCACTGGTACAACTCACTAGCAAAAAAACAATCTGATTTTTTTTAAAAGGGCAAAGAAACTAAATATACAGTAATTTTTTTAAAGATTTTATTTATTTATTTTTAGAGAGAGGAGAAGGGAGGGAGACAGAGAGGGAGAGAAACAGCAATGTATGGTTGCCTCTCACATGGTCCTCACAGGGGACCTGGCCCGCAACCCAGGCATGTGCCCTGACCGGGAATCGAACCGGGACCGTCTGGTTCCCAGCCCGCGCTCAACCCACTGAGCTACACCAGCCAGGCAATATATACAGTAATTTTTTATAGAAGACATACAAATGACCAACAGGTATATGAAAAAGTTCTATATAACACAAACTACCAGGAAAATGAAAATCAAAACCACAATTAGACAATATCACTTCATACCAGTTAGAGATTATTATAAAAATACAAAAATAATTATTTGCGAGGATACTGACAGAATGTAAACTTTGTGTTCTGTTGATTGGAATGCAAATTCATGCAGCCACTATGAAAAGCAGTGTGGAAGTTTCTCAAAAAACTAAAAACATAACTACTATGTGATCCAATGATTCCTCTTTGCGGTATTTTTTCTGAAGGAAAGGAAAACAGTAACTCAAAAACATATCTGCACCCCCATATGTATTGCAGCATTATTCAAAATAATAAGCAGGATATGGAAACAACCTAAGTACCCACGAATGGAAGAATGGATACAGCGAATGCAGTTTCACACAATATGCATGCATGCACACACAATGGGATAATGTTCAGCCAAATAAAAGAAGGAATTCCTGTCATTTGTAACAACATGGATGAACCTGAAAGACATTATACTGAGTGAAATAAGCTAGACAGAGTAAGACAAGAATTGTATGATCTCATTTTTCTATGGAATCCAAAAAAGTCAAACTTCAGAGTGTAGTGCGAAAAAGTGGGAGCCGGAGCTGAGGAAAGGGAAAATGGAGAGATGTTGATCACAGGGGACAGAATTTCAATTATATGATGAAAAGTTCTGGTGATGGAAGTAGAGCATAATGGTTACAGTTAACAATACTATATTGTATACTTGAACTTGCTATGAGAGTAGTATCTTAAGTGTTCTCAACACACATACACAAAAGCTACCTATGTTAGGTGATGGATGCACTAACTAGCTTGATTGTGGTAATTAGTTCCCAATGAATACATGTATCAAGGCATCATGTTACTTATCTTGTCAATTATACCGTAACAAAACTGGAAAAAATAAACTTTATCAAAAGATTAAAAAAACACATACAAACAAGGCCACAATAGTCTTTCTTGTTAAATGTGGGAAATGGTGGTATTGTGTCATGTTATTCACTATGCTTTTTGTTTATTGGAAATAATATTATATATAGTTTCAATTAAAAAGTAAGAGAATTTAAAAGAAAAAATTCTGGAAAGAAAAATTTTATGAAAATTTCAAACATGCTTATTCTGGGTTAAAAATTACATCATCAGGAAAATACCAAACTAAGTATTAAAGACAAATAGGCTTAGCAACTGATTAAATATATGAAAAATGATCAGAATCAGTATTCTGTTACGCAATTTGATAATTCTGATGGTCATATTAAATAAAAAGCTTTAAAGATAATTAGCATTAAAGTATAGTGTTAAAGTATACAAGCTATAATTTAGAAACTTTTTTTTTTCCTCAAAGCTAGTATGGTCTTCAGAATCAGTCTTCTCCCACCCAGTCCCTTTTTGCTACAATGTATTTGCCACAAACAGCAAGCATCACATAAGGAAATGGGAGATTCTTTCCCTATATTCTCTAATACTATGTAATTCTCCTCTCTCCTGGACCAGAACAAGTCATACTTTTCCTGAAGTAATCCCTGTGAATAGAATATAATGTTTGCTTTAAGATATTCATGTCCTAACCCCGGAGGTTAAGGTGGGGTCAACCCTTCCAAACTTCATGGTGAGAAGGGGGAGGAGTGAATTTGAAAATGGAAAAGCAACGTATCTTTGGGGGGAAGATGCAGAAATGAAAGCCATAGAGCTCATCAAGTCATTCTCATCGGTTTTTCTGAACTCACCATCTACAAGTCTCTCTGACTGTCTAAGCTAAATCCTTTTAGTTCCTTAGCACCAGTCTTCTCTCTCTGTTTCCAAGCATGGTTTACTCCTTCTCACCCGTTAGTTGTCATAGCCTCAGAGAGGGCTTCTATGTCCATCTAATCCAGGTAGACTCTCCTCAAAAACCATCTCCATGAATTTTTAACAAAGCTTTGTATTATTTCCTATAAACCATATAGGAAACCATATCATAGTTTGCTCATTATTTCTACATAGGGCTTAGGTAAAAAACATTTTACATATCTCTTTGTTTTTATTTGTTCGTTTGTCTCCTACTAGAAAATATCTTTCACAAGAGGTTTTTTTTTTTTTTTTTTTTTTTTTTTCCTTCCTAGAGCTCCAGAACCTATTACAGTGTCAGACAGTTAAGAGAGAGACCAAGGCGGCACTTTTGAATTAATCAGTAATAGGACAATTAAGTCTGTAATCGACCATGGGGGAGAGAAGTGTGGAACACATGAGCATCTATATTCTGGGAAAGGACCAAGATCAGAAAATATTGTTCATGAATACTAAAAACCTAAATGTTAAGTAGGAAGGCAAGACTCAAACATAAAACAACTAAGAAAAAATACAAGATGATACATAGTCAAGTAGATTTGTATATGCGAATGCATTGCTACCAAATTAAGTTTTACTGAATATTATCTACTAAAATCCCCATAAAAAATTAAGAAAATAAAAACCAAATGTAGTAAATGACTGAGCTTTGCAATCAGCACTGCCTGTTGCAAAAAATCTTATTAATATAGTGCACAGACTCATTATAGGAACAGGCTGTGCAATACTAATCTATTTTAATTATATAGTATATATTATATGTATAAATATATAAATAATGATATCACATATTGATTCAATTCAGTTGCTTATTCTAGTTACACCAACTTCACATACTTAAGAGAAAATCATATAAAACTATTTTTATGATGCAATTTACCAATTTGTTAGTGCTGTTAATAAAATATCTCATGTATGAAGTATTTCTGTGCATGCAGGCTTGTGTGTGTTTCTGGGTGGCTCAAAATCAATTTGGTATTTTTGTTTGAGTATTTTTGCACCTCTATCATTCTATTTTAGCCACAGAATAGTTTACTGTCTTATCAATTAAAATTGTGCTAAAATATGATTCATATAACTCAACTCAAATTCACCTAAAATAATTTTTGATGATATTAAACTAAGAAACTCTGACACTCAAGGAATATCTATTTATTTTAATATGAGACTAACTCATTGCTACCTTAAAATATTACTTACCCATTTATTTGAGAATGAAAGGGCTAAGCGGAGTTCCCCCTAATTTCATTGCCCAGATTCTAGAAGATTCCATATTATTACTCTATTTGGCCTTCCAAATTTATTTCCCATTTCTCTCCAGAATACCTTTTCATCATGCCTGGGTCAGTCTGTTCGTGTTCCCTTAAACACACTCTTGATAATTTCTGTCCCACTTCTCCAAGTGTCACTTTTTCTATGATTTTTTTTTCTGTTTCTTATTTCTCACTGATTCCTGGTCTCACTAGCAATTTCTGGTATTCTTTTCTCCAGGTGCAATCCATGCAGTTGTATTCAATTTTCATTGTGGAACAATGTCTCCATTGAAACTAAAATGTTATAGCCACAGTGATCAATTGTGTATTTCAGAGTCATTCAAAGTTACAGAAAATAATTTAATACCATAAAATCTTGCCTTCTGAAAGAATGACTTACTAATGCTTTTTTTGTAGCCCAAGGGTGCCCTTTATTCTAAATACAAACTTCCAGTACCTATAGCCTGACGGTTTCTAGCTAACTGATCATTCCTGTAAAGCAGGGCTACATTTCAAAATGCTGTTGTAACAGATGGTTAAGATAAAGGGAAAATGGGAATAAAAGTTTCCTGTGCAGCAATTCCTTTTTTCAACTACTTCACTTGCTAAACTTACCTTCCTAAGATTGTAGGCCCCTAGGGCATGGGCTTGCCTCCTTTATGCCTTTTCTGTGGCCACACAAATGATAAATAATAATGTCTCACGCATTATAGCAGCACAGTGCATTTCTACAGTACAGGCTAAGTTTTTTAAATTTATACACTTGACTTTCCAAAATATACTTTCTATTTTTTTCTACTGGTTATCTTGTTGAGTTATATGGTAAAGTTAGGTAATTTTTAAAAATTTATCAAGACCCTCATGTGATGAACTTTTAATCTGAAAAATCAACATGGGAAAAAACAACTTCTTCTTTATAATTCCATTAGTAAAATTCATTATAGAAAAAAATCATTAGTAGTAAACTAAGAACTTTTATTGATTCTTCATTTAATTACAATTAGACATGATTCTAGAATACATTGTATGATCTTTCTCATTTTTCTACTTTAAAAGAAATCTAAATTTTCTCCAACATATAAGTCAATTTATGAGTTATATGGAATACATGTAGAGACTTTCAATATTTCAGTATGTATTAATAGGAAGTGGCTTTTGGCTAATGACCAGCACTATTTAAGGGATTGGTTTATGTTAGAGTTTTACATAAATTGATATTCTTAACATTCTTTATGCCTCATCTATTATGTGTTTCTAAATGAATACACCAATCAAAAAACCATCAAGAGCAAAACTATGTGGCTATCAGGTGCTCAAAGAGAGACTACTTACAATATATAGTAATGATATTTAACAAGTTAGGAACATAAAGAGAGGGAGTAAATAGTAGTCTATCCAAATTCTATGCTCTTCCTATAGCCCCTAGCTATGGTGGATACAAATTAATAAATATATACCTCAACACAAAAGAAAGAAGACCAAAAATTTAATTCTATAACCACTGCATTGTTATCATTTGGTTTCCCTTGTATGATCTGTCCTCATATAAACACCTTCTGTCTAACTATTTACCTACCTATTTAACCTCTAATTATGTCTCTATGAGGCCAAACATTAAACTGGGGAGAACAGTCTGTGCTCACATAAAATAGGGAGGTCAGAAACGCTGTCCGTTGTAATTAAATTCTTAGTTTTACTAATATATTTGGCTCACAATGAGCCCATGTGGAATATCTTTTATGAAATGGATACACTGTACCTCTGAAGAAGTTCAATGTCTGAGACATTTAAGTCTGTATAATATAACAATAATTTAGAAAAACTAATTACACCAATGAGGATTTACAATTAGGTATCACTCACCACACATGAATCTTTAATTTCAAATTGTTTTTATCTGCATCCAGAAATTTATATTTTCCTATTCATTAGTGGGCAAAATAAAATCATAAAATGTATTACTGTTTTCTCATTTTTTAAGTAATCTCTGTACTTTACCTTTCAATCCATTTATAATCCATCATATTTAGTATTGTTTTCTCCCACTATTTTGACCCTTTATAACTCAATTTGTTTTTAAGACGTTTTGCTTTGAAAACAAACAAAGCAGTAGCAATATACTGAAAAGCAGTAAACTGCTAAGGTGATAAGTTTGTTTTCAATTCTCATAAGGTCATTTAAAGGTCTTTGTGCAGAGAAGCTACAGCAACAGATGTGCTCTGCGCTGTTGATCAAAGAGCACCCGTAAACCACATTGTAAACAAAGCAAACCGGTCAGCAATCATAGTCTACTGTGCTGTTCTGATTTGACTGCATTCTGCAACATATGTTGCTTATTGCTTTGTGGCTTTTCTTTATTTTATTTATTTTAGGTCTTGGTGAAGAATTTTTAACCACACTGGCAGACAAAATTTGTGCATAAAGATAACAGAATAAAAACATGTTGCTGAATGCTAAAATGCAAATTTCCCAAGACTCAAGTTGCCTTCAAGGACATGCCTGGGGAAATATACAATATATATTAGCATGTAATTAGTAAATTATGTAATCATTTAGTATGTTAGGGCAATATAAACTGTATTGCAACTGGAGAACCATGTCCCTCCTTTGTTAAGAATGGTTGCTTCGATAAACTATGGGCAGCCATATACTGCAACTTTAAGCAATTTGCAAAAAAAAAAAGAAGAAGAAGAAGACGAAGAACAAACAGAAAAATGTTTTCCAGGACTAAAAGCTAAGATGAAAATACTGAATAAGACTGACTCTCTTAGCAGTCCCATTCCCAGGAATGGACGCTTACACTACTACAGAATTTCTTTGATACTCATAACAAACAAACTGATTACTGTAGGCCTCATAAAGGCTAATTTTATATTATTTATAAAAAATAAAAACAGTGAAAGCTAGAGTTATATGTAGATGTCCTATAGATGTTCCACCATAAGAACAAAATCATTAATAGCTTGTCTTACTTACAGTTAAGTTTGCTGTCCTGCACACTGTTCAATCCCTACCTCTTTTTCTCATTAATAAAGTTTGAGATGAGGCAAAGACTGGCTGAAAGTTTATTTGTAGTTTGTAAGATGCTATTTGATGCAGGGGCAAAATATTTTCGGGAGGCAGAGAAGTACAGATTAAGACATTTCAAGTGAAGTTATTAGCTTCTCAGCAGCAGAGCAGCTTCTTCAAAAAGGCATTTTTAAGGAAACAGTTAAAACCACTATTTTGATTTATAGTTGAAACATGGGAGGAAAAGTGGTGAAAGTTTTCCAGTAAATACTTTGATTGTTCTCATATAGAAAAACCTCTTAATGGGTATTACTACCACATCTTGTTTGTAGCTATAATTACTGGGTAAATCAGGCTCTTCCAAATTTGTGCTCATTAAATCCTATAAACTCTGCTTTCAAAATACATGCTGAATGTCATGTACCACACCATCTCCATATCAGACCACCAGAGAAAGTGTGCACCTACAAAAACAGCCTCCTCAATGACCACAAATCCTCTTTTATTCTTTATTTGTTCCTCACTTAACAGCCCTCTTGGTTCAAAATGTCTAAGTTTCATTAACTCATTTCTCACACAATACATTTTTGTGTCATACCATTGCTCCTAAGGTAATTTCCAAGAATATTTCAATTATCCCAGCATTGATTTCTGTCATTTTTCTACTCTCACTTTATACTCACAGAGGCTGATTTTCAGTTACTTGGATGTTATCTTTACATATCTGAATTTTTGCTCCCTTCCCCTTACTGAAGTAATTGATTCTCGCCAACCACCCTTTCTTTTCTTAGTTAACTCTAACTTATACCTTATGTTTAAGTTGAAATGGCATTTCTCACCTTGCTCCCCAAAACTCACAATATCATACATTTCATTTTAGCACTCATCACAATATTAAAGAATTGCCTGTGCAATTATTTTCACTGGAAATATGATTTCTTTTCTGGACTCTGCATTCCTCCTCTTTCTCCCCACCTGTGTGAGTATTTCATTGTGTACCCATATGTAAGACACATAGTCTTATTGTTGGCATGCGATAAAAGTCTACTGTGAAAATAAATGATAAATAAATAACACTGCAGATAGAAAGCATAGAATATTCATACTTTATATTTTATATTAATAGAGAATAACACGGATATAAACTTTGGAGTAGGAGATGATTTAGTTTGTTTACATATTTCTGAAAAAAATTCCTACATTTCTAGAAAAAGATTGACTGCCTTATAACCATGATACAAGTAGATAGCAATCCAAATGAGTTTTAAGCCTGTTTATAAAATAAGCAAAATACTTTTCTCTCTGAACATGCCTTTTGCACACCAACCAGTAAATTACAGCTCCTTTTTATTAAAGTTAGGCAATCACAATTCTCTGCACTAGATAGACCTCTTCATGCCAACAAATTAGCAAAAATCTCACCTAAGCAATCATGCATCTATAGATGATATCATCCAACTGATGTGTTTGAAAGTTCACCAATCCCAAAACCCACTACTTTCTAAAATAAAAAAAATTATTTAAGATGAGAAGTCTGTCCTCAGATTCAAGGATAATATACCTCACTGGCATAGCTCTTGCTTGAAATAACAAGGAATAAATTTAGCTGAGCCTTCTTATTTCAGATAGTCAGTGGTGGTCTCATTATGCTTTGACAGTCCTAAATCACCTATTATTATATTCATTTCACAGAAGAGGAAAATGAGGATCAGAAAAGATAAGTGACTTAATTGAGGTTGCAGGGATAATAACATATCCCAATGGGAACATTGATCATATTGTAAATATAATTATTTAATCACTATAATATATTGATATACATGTCCTTGATAAATGCACTTTATCTAGGATTTGAAAAGTAGGATATCTGCCTGACAAATTATTTTGAAGAGCATGAGAGCTAACAAAACAGAGGAAGTAGTAATACAGAGAAATATCAAGGAAACCAAAAAGAATAGGACATTGAAATCAGAAATAAGTATATCTGTTATAAAAGTTAATGTAAAAAATGTAAACGTATTTAAAGTGGAATACCTTCAATTTTTTTACAATAACACATAAAACCAGAGTACTTAGATAAAATGATAAACTTACAATAGAATTAAATGGTAAAATAGACATGGTTGGTGGAGAGAATGAAATAAATAAATTCAAGTGAATATTAGTTTGATATCATTAGACAATGTGATAATTTAAGATAAATATTAATAAATATATCATAGTTATAATATTCAAGTTAAGAACATCACACCAAAAATATTTTAAAATTTCAGGGGAAATATAAAAATAAAAGTAGTGAGTGAATTTTTGTAAACTAATATTTGTAAAAATGATGTATGGTTAGTATATTAAATTATAAAGGAAACAAGGAATTTAATAAAATAAATATTATAAAATTGAGATTTTTTAAATAAACTTTTATATTAGATACATAGATTTATCTCTATTCCTTCTACAATTCCAATAAAACAGAAGTGAATGAATGTAAAAAAGAATAACCACAAGGATAGATATAAGAAGCAAAGATAACCACAAATGAGAAATACCAACAGCCCTGGCTGGTATGGCTCAGTGTATTGAGCTCTGCCCTGAAAACAAAGATCACTGGTTCAATTCTTAGCCAGGGCATACAACTGGGTTGCAGGTCCCCAGTTGGGGACATACAATAGTCATTTTATACGAGTCAATGTTTCTCTTGTAAATTAATATTTATCTCCCTCTCTTTCCACCTCCATTCTCCTTTCTCTAAAAATAAATAGAAATAAGATCTTAAAAAAAGAAATACTAACAAAGTTTGCAAGAAGAAAACGTACAGATAATAAATGACATAGGGTTATGTATATCTCCCTGTATGCTGAAAGCTATACTAGTGGTCAGGATTAGGTGAAGGGTAGTCCAAGGATCCTGTAGATGTCTTACACAGAATTCCCTACAAATTCTCAGTGATTTGGGGCTACTGCACCTCTCTGAAAATATGTGTGCAAAGGAGAGATGCTGAGAACAGTACTGTCTGAAAGTGTGTGAAGAGAATTGGTATCCCTGTTGCTAGCTAAGGAATTGCTCTCCTTTACTCCTATTGAAAAAGGAAATTTACTTCCTAGGAAAGGTGAATAAGAGAAACTATTTTGGGACCTTGCTGAAGGTGGGAAGAGGTGCCTTACTTCATGAAACTCTTTCTATACCTTAAACCCATAAATCTCACTATGCCAAACTTAGGTTCCTCTTTAGGAACCTGACCAATCCAAGATAAAAAGCCCAAAGACACAGATTTAGGTAAAAATGGAGATGGCAATCCAAGTTCCACATAATGCGACCTGGTGTCACAGTGCACAGTGACTTCAAAGGCCTGTCAGTGGAAGAATCAGTTCACACATGTAAGCTTTCTGCCACCATTTAATGCCTAATTCATAAGGGTAAAGAGAAATCACCAAGAATCATTAGATGTTGAGATACATAAAAAAAAAAAAAGACAGTCTGACACAACAGAAAATATATAACTCATTTGAATAATGTGTTTATATGACAGTATATTTCTACATATATCCTGATAATAAGAATGATTATATGATTAGAGACTTTACAATGTTAATTTAAAGCATATCTTATATACCACACAGCTCAAGAAATATTGCCAGTGTATTTTATACTTTCAAAAGCCACACTCTATGAAAATGCATGCCATAGATTACAGTCATTAAGATTTATGGGACTGAAGTCTCAAGAAAACATTTTCCTGTTTTGACAAGTTCATGTTATTTATTGTTGAATGATGTATCAGGATGTTTCTGTCAGGTTTGCTAGCAATATTCATTATTCTCATTAGCAATCAATAACTTGACGAGCGGGCAGCTCTCAGAGAGAGAGGATATTTAACTGCTTGCTTTGCCATACCACATCATTTAACTTTATCTGTCAAGCTTCTTTGATATGACAGCACAGAAAATGCCACAGAACAGTGCTTCATAATTAGCTTCTATTTCCTTTTGATATTTTTGTTTTTTTATGAGAGGCAGTATATCTTGTTACAATATGTCATTCTAATACCTGGTAGCCTGTTTAATATTTTAAGATGTGTTTTCTTTTCTACTTTCAGAGTGAGAGGGAGGGTAAGGTACATTTCCAACATAATTCCCAGACTCCCCAAAATACCTGCTTGTAATTGCTAAATATAGGTTATAATATTTATTATTTCCAAGTCTTTCAAGTCAAGGTTTTGTTGGAAAAACCTTTTTACATAGTTTGTATATTGTCATAATGCAATGGATGAGTCGCGGTACCATTTTGTTTTGCTTGCTCCATCTTTAACCCTGAACTCAACAGTGAGAAGTTCATATTTTGAAAAACCAGATTAAGTATTCTCATTTAGGAGTTTGATATCAGAAGGAAAAAATACTGATGTCCAAAATCTACTGCTTATAATCTATTGTTATGGAGTCTGGGTTGAGCACCGTTAATGGAGGTTTGGATTACCATTAGAGAAGTATCCTATAAATCAAACTGTGTTAAATCAAGTGTATTTTGGTTAATTGGACACAATTATGAGAGCATTCTAAAATTATTAGAAAAGATAAAAATTTGAAGAAATTCAAATGCAGAGAGCAATCATCTCTCAAACTAGTAATATAAAAAAATAAATAAAATGGCCTTGGCTGGTGTAGCTCAACGGATTGAGCGCGGGCTGGGAACGAAAGGGTACCAGTTCAATTCCCAGTCAGGGCACATGCCTGGGTTGAGGGCCAGGTCCCCAGTGAGGGCCATGTGAGAGGCAACCATACATTGCTGTTTCTCTCCCTCCCTTCCCCTCTCTCTAAAAATAAAAATAAAATCTATAAAAAAAAAGAAAGAAAGAAAATGCATTTTGAATTCTACTCTCTCAGCATTTCCATCACCAAAACCTTAATGTGAATCATATTCTTGTTCATTTATAAGACTCTGATGTCTCCCCTGTGTCCTACACGACCCCGTGTGGCCAGTTGTTTTAATATGTTATAAAATAAATTCAACCAAGTATGTTTAAATATCTAACTGACTTTATTAAGCAATTCAAGAACGGGGCAACTTGCCATCTAGCAACTGGAAGGATGCTCTTGGGAGGTTGTAGGAAAACAGATAGGGCAGGGAGCTATTAAGAAAAGAAAGGGTTATGATTAGACTAGGATACCTTTTGGGGGAAGGGAAAGGTCCAGGTTTTTATCATGCAGATTACTTTTTCTCTCCACGGGATGGAGAAGACCCCTGTAAGAGATTACTGGTGCTTAACCAAAAAAAAAAAAAAAAAAAATTAGACTGGTTGATTAAGTTTACATTTCTGGGAGAGGTTGAAACTGCAATTACATTAGAATTAGGTCAGATATTAAGTCATTTGGTACATGGGCTTGTAGCATGAATCAATGCCATTTTTTAGCCTCTGAATGTCTCTGTAACAAATATGTATATCACATCATAGTACCTTTTTATTTGAACTTACCAGTGAATTTCCACTGCAAGTTAAGTAATAATTTTCCTTGTTACCATGGACTACAAGGCTGCACATAAAATGGTTTGGCTTCCATCTTTCATCCTCCCACTAATAAGAAAGCACATCCACTTAGGCTTCCGTATGCCCTTATTTCACAGCAGTTGTACTTGCTCTTCTTTCTGTGTGTTTTCCCCCAGATGTGCTTTCAATTTCACGTATGTGCTTCAGGTTCATATTTAGGGTCTTGGTGTTTATGTTCCCGCCACAAAACTGTACAATGGCCAATGGACTCTGTGGCAGCAAAACTATAACCCTGCTCACTGCTATTGTCAGGCAGGAGCTCGTGAAAAGTCACCTCTCCCTCCCTTCTGTTTATCAAATATTATGTGAGTGAAACTAACTGACAGAACCTAAATTATATCCAGAATCCTAGCAGCAAAGGAAGCTGTAAATATGGTGTCTTAGCTTTACAATTTCTCCTAAAAATTGAGGAAGAGAAGTTGAATAAATACAAGCTATATAGATATGAATGTAAATATACATTGATAACTATTGGTGATAGATTGACTGGATGATAGATAAATAATGCTATAGAGTCCTGACTAAAAATAACGCTGCTTAGCTACCTCAAGACTTTTAAATAAAGACCAGGTCTGTGGGAATTGAGGAAAGATGTTGAGGACAATTCCCCCTTATTGGGTCTAAAAAGAAGGCAAGTGGCTGCTTTTCTGTATGACTAATTGCATTTTTATTTGCATTTTAGAGATCTCTAAAGAAGGCAGAACATATCTTCTTGATGCTAGACAAACATTATTCAGTTAACTGGGATTCCTTTGCTACATCCTATTTCTTAAAACAAGTTTTGTTTATGTGATTGAATGAATGCACTTATATATGGATGTGAGGGATGATTGTGTTTATCTGGGTTCATGGGGGGCTTGAAAAGCTGTAAGGTTTCCTGAAGTCAAAGTTAGTAAGTGATCTTGGAAAGGATATGCTCCACAAAAATTCTGAGCTCTAAAGTAGTCTCTGTAAACTTACACTATTAATCTCTCCTCCAACTACCGATTCCTGAAGGCTTCCTTAGTCTCTTCCATCATCAGTGTAACCATTTCCGGTACGTAAAAGAGACAGAGATGTCAATAAAAGAGAAAAGCAGCTAATTTTATTGGAAAATAAAATTTACAAAGTAGTTTTCTGGTAAGTAGAATTAATGTAAATTGTATAAAAATAGTAAAACTTGGAGAAAAGTGCTTGATATAAATTTGCTTTTATATACACACATGCAGGGGAAGAAACCAAAATCATAGATCCTGATAAAATATGATTGATCCAAAATATCATTTCATTCTGAAAATTCACTTAAAAATAGTACTATAGGTCAACAGAATAGAAAATAAGCTATGCATGAGTGATATAAAAAATTGAGAAGCCATAAAGCTAATTAAGCTTCTGCTAAACATAACATACTGCAGATAACTATGAAATCTGCCTCTTCTCATACACACACACGCACGCGCACAGATGGGTCTATAAGAAGGTTATGACACAGGTGAATGTCTCATATTTATAGTGTTTATTCTTATGGTTTGTCACTTTTCCAGGCAGAGAGGCTAACTTAAATAGAAAAGGCACAGTTTTTCTGGTTTGCAGAGCCAGGCATCAGAATTTGGAGAGAGTACAGACACTAAAATGTGAAGAGTTAAACCCAGAAAGGAAGGAACCACTTTCTTTCTTCCAGAAGGTAGAAGAATTCATATGAGTTGGGATGTTTATCACTTCCAAGAAGGTGGATCCAAATCCTGTGCAAACCTATGCTGAGTTGCAGCAGTCCACAGAATTCTATGTAAAGCAAAAATATCTTTCAAAAATGAAGGCACAACAAAGACCTCTGCAGATAAAGAAAACTAAGACTTTTCACTAACAGTTGTACAGTACCAGAAATATTAAGGGAATTCTTAAGGTGAAGAGAAATAATAACAAATAGAAAATCGAATCGGAAAAACAATAAAGATGGCTGATAATGGTAAATATTATTAACAAATTTTATCAATAATTTAAGGAATAAACAAAAATTTTACACAAATCTTGGTGTAATGTAGAAAGTGTAAGAAGAATGAACACTTCTCAATTAACTTTATATGGCTAGTATAAATCCAAATAGCCAAATCTAACAGAATACTACCAAAAAATAAAAATAGAAGTACCAATGAATATTCCTCATGAACATATACACAATAAAGTTAATAACTCATTAGCACATCAAGTTCCTATATGGTAATGGACATAGGATTTTGCCCACATGCGAGGCTGATTTAACATTCAAAAAATAAAAGGTATATTCACTAAACTGACACAGCATATGAGAAAAACTATATAATAATTTCCATTAATGGAGGAAATAATGGAAAATATATAGGGGATCTGAGCATCCAAAGAATTTGCAGTCTGTGGAGGATCCTGGAACCAATCCCCCAAGAATACCTAGGGACAACTAAGTTTGGGGGAGACAAAAGTTTTGGGGGAGGAAAAAGACATCTATTTTTGACTGCCTGGGTTGGGGGTCAGCACCCCTAACTCCACAAATTGTTCAAAGACTAACTGTATTAGAGTACTATCAAACCCCCAAATAGGAATAAATGTAATTAGATATGTTCACAACTTCTACACTGAAAGCTATAAAACATGGCTGAGAGAAACTGAGTAAAACCTAAATAAAATAAGCCCTGGCTACTGTGGCCCAATGGATTGAGCGCAGGCCTGAGAACTGAAGGGTCAGAGGTTCAATTCCCAGTCAGGGCACATGCCTGAGTTGTAGACCAGGTCCCCAGTAGGGAGCAAGCGAGAGGCAACCACACATTGATGTTTCTTTTCCTCTCTTTCTCCCTCCCTTCCTCTCTGTCTAAAAATAAATAATTTTAAAAAATCCTAAATAACATACATACATACATATATACATACATGATAACAGATCAGAAGTTTCAATATTAAGATGTTAGTTCACTTAAAATTGATTTACAGATTTAGTATGTCTCGTCAAAATTTCTGGAGGCCTTTTTAAGAAACTGACATGCTGAGCTTAAATTTTACATGGAATGCAAAAAATATATAAGGAAGAGAAAAACAATATTTAAAAAGAAAAAAGTTGAATTCATTTATCACCTGATTTCAAGACTTACTATAAAGCCATAGACAATAAGACAATGTGGTATTAGCATGAGGGATGACAACTATATCAATGGAACAAAATAGACAAGCCATAAATTGTACTGGCATAAGAACAGACAAGTAGCCCTGGCTGGTGTGGCTCAGTAGATTGAGCGCCGGCCCTCAAACCAAAGGGTCGCCAGTTTGATTCCCAGTCAGGGCACATGCCTGGGTTGTGGGCCAGGTCCCCAGTGGGGGGGCATGCAAGAGGCAACTACACATTGATATTTCTCTCCCCCTTTCTCCTTCCCTTCCCCTCTCTCTAAAAGAAAAATAAATGAATAAAATCTTTTTTAAAACATTATATATTCTGTCTGATACTGACTTCCTCAGGTCTAATTCTATTCCTCAAATGCAATAGCTTTGCGCAAGCCTCAACTGTCAATACTTGATTCTTAGGTATCTCAGTGTAAACATGCTAATCCTATTACAAAAATGAATTTACCTTAATCCCTTTATTATCAGTGATTCAATAACCTAGAATACCCCTTCATAGGAGTTTCTCTTTCAAAGGACTTACTCTAGAGTAAGCAGTTATTAAAAGAAAATGGTTCTCATTTTCTTTTATTCTACACAGTACCTCAAGAGTGCGGTCCTTTTACCCCTCTATGATGGCTAATGATTTATCACCTCTGTGTCAGTCCAATCCTGTGCTAAATTCTAGTGTGTGTTATCTAAATGACATAAGATCCACAGATAGGATCGATCTGCCTTTGGACACTGCAGTACTCCACCATTTTCTTCTTATACCCTGAGCTTTAGGCACCTAGTATATTATTGGCTGAACTGCTCCTCCTTACATGTAAATATTCAGGATAAGCTTTTCATGTGGATGGGACCAAGTCTTGGGTCTTATTTTGACTGCCTTTCTCCCTGCAGTTTTATCATCCACATATGGATCTTTCTCCTTTTTTCAGGATCAAGAATTTTTACTACATCAAGATTTTGTTGAGATTTTTTTGCTACACAATGGAATAAACTGCAATTTGTTAAATCATTAAAGAGAATCTAATTTAAATATTATGGAATCCTCATTGACATATTGCAGATATGGTTAGGAAAAATGGTTCTATCCTTTCAGTCATAGTCCTGCATTACCACCAATCTTTGTGCCTCATGCAGTCTATATCACATTCTACTCTTTGACAGATTTGTCACTTTCCATGTATCAGAGATTCTGTAATGACTACAGAGACTTCTCGGCTCCTATGACTACAAATACTACTCAGTATTCACACTTCCACTGTCTTCACTTTCAAGGTATTTTTATACGTAAAAACCATTTTTGCCAATAGACACTAAAGCCCTATGCAGTCTGTAGGAAAAGTCACCATCTTTCTAATGATTTCAAAAGTGCCAGGCCCGATTTTTCCAGAGATGATTTCTTCCTCTACATTCTCTGTTGCATTTCTCTAATTATTCTTTTACTCTGAGTTTTGCTGTGGATTGTAAAGGTTATCCAAGAAGTGGTTATATTTTGGTTGGGAAAGTAAAATTTCCACATTCAGAAATGTCAGAGTTGCCAAAGAGTCATTGATTATATGACCATAGTACTTGTTGCACAATTAAGCACACTTTGTCTGGCTTAAGCAGCCTACAGTTTTACAGTTTAACATGATTTTTTAAAGTTTAATTTTATCTAAAACAAGTGCTACCAATGCCTTTTGCTTATTGAACTTCTAAATATCTTTTCATTTACAAGTATAAACTATACTCTATGGATCTTTTATTGATCCCACTTTGGAATTAACTGATATTTCCTTTGTATTTTCATAAAATATTATTTTTATTACAGCAAAAGTACTTATGGAACTCAGAGCTTGTTGTTCGTGTATTTTTTAAAATCTAATATGTTTTCCCAATTATGAGTTCCATTTGTAATAGGAACTTCTATGTCATCCCTCTGATAATGCCACACATTTAAACTAGTTGATATTAAAATATATTTGGAAATGTATTATTTACACATTTAAAATATATGGATAAAATGCCGACATTTAAGTGCACAACCAAATTAATTTTCAAAATTAAGGTTGAGATTAGAAACAATACCTGTACGTCAAAAACCTCTCGGTCCCTTCCTAGTCAGAAACATTATTGTACGTTAGGGTTTTTTTTCAGATTTTTTTAAAGCTCACATTAATTAAATCATTAAGTATGTATGCCTCTCATTCAAAATATTTTCTGTGAAACTCATAATCCTACCTGCATATAGTAAGTGTTCATTTTATTTCATTGAAATATAGTATTTTCTTGAGTGAATATTTTACATTATGCTTATTCTAATTTTGATGAGCATTTGACTTGTTTCAATTATATAGCAATTATGAATAATATGTATATTTTGTACATATATACTGTCAGGTTATTTGAATGTATGTTATTGTGCAATATGGGGTTTAGCTGCTTCTTGCTTTGATACATGACTCGAAGATTTGTGCTGAAGGAAACATATTTCTTAGCAGGGTTGAGATCTTGGGGGCAGCGGCAGGGGGGAAGGCAGTTGAAAGCACTCCTGCTCTGCCCCTTCTCTGCCAGGAGACCCAGAACTTCTCTGGTTCTCTAAAAGGTTACAAACCAAATCCATGCCCAGAACTCTCCCATTTCCTTATCTATTCTATCGGAGCTTAGGCTAGCCAAGCAAACAGATATCTATCTCTTTGGAAAGTACATTCTTGGATTTCAGAGTTGCCCTCTTCTCGTAGCAGCTCTCTCTTTCAGGACCTGGGGTGCACTGCTCTCAGTCTCCTTGTTGCAGGCCAGGCCCCACATACCATGCTGCAGTGAATCACAGTGTCCTGGGGGCTGGAGTGTGCCTGCAGAAGCAGGCTTCCAGCCATGCAGGCCTAAGCTCCTGGTGGGCCTGGCTTCTGTCAAAGCACATGGACTCCTGTCCATGTGGGGAGGAAGGGACAGTGACCCAGGGCATCCAAGTTCATCTGTGACCAAAAGTCCCAAGCCAAAGTGCCAAGAGTCAAGAGTCTGTAGCAAGCACCATAGCTAGAGAGCAAGTTTCTTCCCACCTCCTGTTTAAAAAGTCCTCTTTCTCGGAATCCAATGCACTCCTGAAACCTGTGGGAGAGTCCAGCTTTCCAAACAAGGAGGGTGAGTGTTGTCCATATTTGTCCTTTCACCTTCTCCTTGGAGGCTGCTGGCAATGAGTCTCCTAGTGTAGCTCACAGGGCTGGGAAGGTACAGGCTGCCTGGTTGTCAAGGTTACACATGCTGGCTCCTTTAAAGTGGATAGCTGCCCTTTGTTATGCAATGTGCCTTAAGCACTGCATCTTCTGCTCCATTGGCTCCTTTCTGCTTTGGAGAAGGCAGGGTGCTTTTAATCTGCAGCCTGGGCAGTTTACCTCATCCCCTGCCTTTCCTCACAAGAAGGGGAGCAGTCTCCATGCTAGATTTGGGGGATACCCTGCATTCCAGGGATCTTAGGCCTGACCTACCCCGTCTCATACATTTCTAGCTGACATCAGCTATGTATCAATAAATGAGTGGATAAAAAAGCGGTGGTGCATTTACACAATCTTACTGGGCCATAAAAAAAGAATGAAATCTTATCATTTGGGACAGCATGGATGGACCTAGAGGGTATTTTATTGTGTAAAATAAATCAGAAAGAGAAAGACAAATACCACATGATTTTGTTACAGTAAGTAGTTACTAGTTTTTAATAAAAAAGAGAGCAAAGAGAATTGAGCTTAATAAACTGGGAAGCATAAGCCTATTTTCTTGGCCAAAATGCTATAGCATTTACAGACTCATCCACACACTCCAGGGTACTGCCACCAAGGAGACTTAATCCTAAAAGCACAGAAAATCTCTCCAGGAGCACTGTCTTCTCTTTAGTACTGGACTGTTGAGGGGCACACAGGGAGGTGTTGAACCATAGAGGCCTGTCAGTCTAACTAGGGGTGCGGACCTATCAAAAGCCTGAGAAAACTTGGGAAGTTGATAGGATATTTTGAAAATGCCCCTGGTCCTTCCCAAACCCAAACTAATATAATTCAGGGAGAACAAAGTTGCTCTCGCTCTCCACCCCACTCCCTCTCCTTTCCCTTTCCCTCTCCTCTGCCCTCCCCTCCCTCAGGAACCTGCACTGGCCTCATTTATTTGTGTGTGGTATCTCTCCAGGGCACACGACCATGTGGATCTAGCAGCTACCA